>PVKZ01000786.1:419243-605920 GCA_004027375.1 Macroglossus sobrinus | reverse complement strand
TCTTTCTTTCTTTCTTTCTTTCTTTCTTTCTTTCTTTCTTTCTTTCTTTCTTTCTTTCTTTCTTTCTTTCTTTCTTTCTTTTTCTTCTTCTTCTTCTTCTTCTTCTTCTTCTTCTTCTTCTTCTTCTTCTTCTTCTCTCTCTCTCTCTCTCTCTCTCTCTCTCTCTCTCTCTCTCTCACACACACACACACACACTCATTCATTGAAAAACATTTACTTTTAATGAGCACAAACTACATTGGCACTACCTTTCAGGAACTAGGCTTTATATACTGGGAGATACCAAGAAGTATCTGCTCTCATGGCACTCAATCCAGTAGTTGAAATTGGGCACAGTTTCAAGCAACTATGTGTTAATAACAATATCTTCCATGTGTTGATCCTTATATGCCATGTCAGAAATTTTACATGTGTAGTTTTTTTGGTCTTTGCATGTGTATTTACTATATATTTCAAGGATCGTCCCATACCATGTTGCTGATAATAACTCTGATGGAGGCGCTGGGAAGTTGGTGCATGAGAAGGAGTAAAGCCAGCACCAAGCATTCATAGCTCTCCAAGGTTTTGCTCTTTTCTACCCATCACTGCTCACAGAAAAACCCTAAGTGAGCATTCCTAAGTGCTCACTAAACTTCTCAGTGATATCTTTTTTTCATGGAGATCAATGCATTAGAGTCTTTTGAACCTCAATTCTATGACTGCAAGTATTCTGGGAGTCATAGGTGTCCATGATTACCTTCAACTTTCCACTCTTCTCAAGTGAGACACCAGGGTCCTGCAATTCACTGGGCAGTAGGAGATGGCCCCATTCCCTTTCTTTATCCCGACAATGTCCTGCAGATATTTCAGTGCTTGAAAAAACAATGAAGGTTCATTTGCACAAACCCCTTGTGGATTTGAGACCATTTTTCTGGGCCTCCCAGCAATAATAGACTCCTTCTTTAGGGTCTCGACCCTAATTGGTCTAGCTGCTGAGAGTTCTGATCATTCCATTTTCTTCCAGCCTCCTCTCAGCACTGCTTTCTCCCCTCTTCTCTCAATGCCCTGAAACTTTGATATTTCCAAACTAAGTCTTAGTAATGAGGTTTGGTAACAACCAGCCTGAGGTGGAATCAACCCAGTGACCTCAAGGGGAAAGAATTTTTTCTAAATGGCTTTTTTCTTTTAGGTTTTCAAAGGAACTGTTACTGTACTTTTCATTTCACACATCACAAATTTACATCTTCAAAAGCTAGGAAGTGTCAACACCTCAGGAAACTATAGTGTAAAATATGTGGACATCTGCTCACCTGGAGCAGCAGTAATCATGGAGAAAATTGTAATCTCCTAGGTTTGACCATCATTAGGTTTTAGTGCCTACAACCTAACTTCAGGCCATCTTCAACTTTCTTAGTTTCATATAACATAAAAGCCCAGCCAGCAAATTCCCTGAATTAGGCTGCTAGTAAAACCAGAAACTTGTTTCCACAGAAAGTCAACAATGAAGCCGTTGTGTTTCACTGGAGTGAGTGAGACAGGCTTGCAGGAGCTCAGTTTTCCACTGTGGTGTAACACCTTCAATGGGGCCTTGCTCTCCAGCCCAGGCCCACTGAGATGGGAGTCAGCATTCCTCAGGTATTTCCTGAGGGCCCCTCTCACGGTTCCCTCTCAACGTGTGCATTCATGGCCAGGTCATTTATTCTGCCTGCCACCTTGGGCTGATGAAAATGTTACTTTGACTTATGGCTTGAGCACTTCCTCAGAAAGTCGGGGACTCCAAGTGAGTCCCACTTCTAACTTTCTTCATGGAAAGGTTTTCATTGTTTATAGTCTGTGAATTTTGGATAGCAGCCAATGCTGAAGCCAAGAGGAAGGCTTTCTCTGTGGGATTTTGCCTGCATCTGCCACCATGATAAATATGTGATGTTATTATCAGAATATTTGATTTTATATAAATGCTTTCTTTGTCTGAGAGGGCATCTGTGTAGTTTGCAAGTTCATACATTGTCCTCTGCTATTAATTGGCAAACATGTTTTCATTTAATTATTATGATATTAATGTAACCTCTTTTTGAGCCCTGATACATGACATGGTAAAGAAAAGCCAGACATTTTTGAATTGAGGAAAGCTAGCCTTCCACAAGGCCTTTCTTCTAATTTCTGAATATGAGCCAATTAACATTACAGAAAAGGCAAACTTATTTGTGGGTGAGAACTTGGTAGCAAATAACAAAAGAATTATTTTACTTTGAGTACTATAACTTAGAGAAGTGGTTAAACCTTTTCTGAGAATCCTTAGGAATAATAGAAATCGTCATGCTTGGTATGATTTAGGCATTGCATTGTTGCAACTTAGGGAGTGCAATGATGCTGTCTAGGTACCTATGTGCCATTTAGAGGTGATGGTTAGTGGTGGGCAGTTTCTCAAGAGCTTCTTGGTCAGGTCACCATATTGTAGAAGACTTTTTTTTAAAGAAACTTAGTATTATTGATTTATTATAAAGGATGCAACTCAGAAACAGCCAAATAGAAGAGATGCATAGGGCAAGGTGTGTGGGAGAAGAGCAGCATGGAGCTTCCACGCCCACTCCAGGCACATCACCCTCCCAGTACCTCCATGTTTCACCAACCATGAAGCTAGATAAGTGTTTTTTAAAATTTTTTTGAGTCATGGACCATTTTGGGAATGGTTTACTTCACACCCCCACAAGCTCAGATGTATATACACATTTATACATATGATTTCATGGAGTTCATTGAACTCCTAAAGACCTATGCTAAAAGACCATGGACCCTAGGTTAAAAATTCCAGTTCTACATTCTGATTCTCAGTATTGAACTGTGTCAGGGTGGTGATCTGTTCCTATTCCAGAGTAAAAATCAGCCCCTTAGTGACCCCAGATTTAATTTTTTTCTCTTAGATAATGCTGGATATACACAACAACTTGTACTTCTTTGAACTTGGTTTCCTATGCTGGTCAGCACTTTTGGTTGACTTGTTCTTCCTTTAGACAGTATCTGTTTTCTGGAGCCCTGGAGCCATGTATGTCTCCTCCAATTACAGGTGCCCACAGTCTTAGCTTATGAAGGGTCTATGAGAGCAGAGGATGAATACAACCACTGGTTTTCACTGCTTCAAGTTGTCTTAGGAGCTCTCATAGAGAGCTAGAAGAAAACTAGAGGGAGCTTCTGAAACTTTGATGTGGTTTGTGGCTGTTATGTTTCCTTTGTGTTGACCCTAACCCTGCACTAGAATTGCACTTGAGACAGGAGAGGACATCAGCCTTGTGTAGTCAGGGAGGCTGTGATTAACCATTTGCCTCAGAGAGTATACATGCATATTTTGATGGTGAGTGTTTGTACTGCAGACCATATTTCCACCCACTTTGCCAAAAGTGTGATGTGCCCTATTGGCTTCCATATTTAAAGATCCAGAATGGCCTACAGAATGGTATAGTTGAGTGCCAACTTCAGAGGAGTCCATGGCCTATTGAAACATTGATATTTGGAGATTCTCCAATATTCAAAAACATCTTCATTGACTCATGTAGCCTAAGATGGTAGGACAACTTTCTAAGCCCATATAAAAACTCCGTTTGCCTTTTCTGAAATCTAATGAGGCAGAATTGTTTTAGAATGCAAAGCCACCTGGGAGAATTTGTATAGTACTGATGGAATCCCCAGGTCAGGCTTTTATTTGGCCATAGGTGAGTTGGACATCTGGAAAGATAAATGTCTCAGAACAGTTATTACCTCCCTGTCAAAAGTTTGACAGTTGAGCTGAGGCCAAATATTTCTAACAATAAGAGCAAAATGTTTCAAACAAATGACTGGTCCTGGAGAGAAAGGAGTGTCTGTGGCACAGAGCACTGGTCCCTGGGGCACTGCCTTGTATTTTCATTCTTTAGGCTAGCCTTACACCTCATAAATCTGTCAGTCATTTCAAATAAAATTTGTTTGTGTTGGGCAAACCATTTCCAGCATTTTATATGAACTATCTGGCAAGCTGGTGAGACAATGAAGACTGTATTCCACATTGAAATAAGGAGAGAAAATTATTATTTTTTATCTTAACTGATCATTTCTTTGTTACCTTCAATGCTGCACACTTATTAAAAAGCTAGTGTCACATTTCCTTCAATTTGGAGAATTTAAGTTGAATCTTCTCATTTGGGTTGCCATCTGGTGTGCTACTAAGAGTCTTAGAGAGTAAGAGGCCATCTGTTAATACTTTTTCCAGGAAGCTTTTTATAGAGCAGTGAAGTGGCAATTCTCAAAAACACATTGTAATGACTTACAAAATCTTGGGTATATGTACAAGTTGAGGATGATATTTCATTTCTACCAACAGTATTTATTCTTTTGAGGAAGAATCAATAAATATGGCATATTTGCATGCAAAAAAATGCTTATCTCTGATATGTGAGGAGCCATAAGGTTAACAAGTTATTAGTCTTATAATATTTCAAAAGGAAGATTGTAAATACATACCAAGAAGTAATAATGATGATGATGTTGATAGTCATTTACTGAACACTCACTGTCTTCTGGCCACTGTGCCATGTACTTTCTATCAATTGTCTTATTTTCTCCTTACAATAACATGGTTGCTGTTACTGTGCAACTTACAGATGAAAAAGAATCCATGCTCAGAGACTGGCCCATGGCATAGAACTAGTAATATGACTCTAACACAATTTTCTTATTTTTTTCAAAGTCCAAAGCCTATGCTATTAATTATGAGCTATTCTTTCTCACTGTCCTGTGAAAAAGAACAATCTCTTTTTTTTTGTTACCAACTGGATACCAGCAACTAAATCTTTTTATTACTAGAAATAAAGGTTTAGATAAATTCGATTCAAGACAGCTGATGGTTTAGATTAATAACAGTATGGGTCAGCATTAGTTAGGTTTTGATATAGTTACACATAACCCCTAAATCTCAGAGGCATAGCACACAAACATTTATTGCCCATGCTCCACACTCAACAACTTACAGGAACTGTTCATTATGATCACTCACACTGCTTGAGCCTCCATCTTTACACAGGCTTCTATGATCACAATGACACCTCCTTACTTTCTTGTACATTTCATTAGCCAAAGTAAGGACTTGGCTAACCCAAATGGGAAGATAGAAGTTAAATTTTCTAAATGTGTTGAGGAATTTCAATTCTACCCTGTCTGTGCTGAGAAGGAGGAGAACCAGGATATTTAGAACTAGCTCTAGTTACCACCAAAGCAACTTATGGCAGTTGATTGAAAGCCTCCTCATTTCTGACCCTTTGCGTTTCTCAATTTGAGATTCTAATAAATAGTATTAAAACATATGTTTGCATTGGCTAGGCCATGATATAGTTCCATTGTTTTTGTTGTTGTTGTTGTTCTTATGTCATTAATTGATCTATAGAGATCATGCTTTGTCTGAATTGACCTCTTTTCTATCCAATGTCTACCAGATTTCTCTTTTGAAACTACATCCTGTAAAGGCTGGAGGATACTGCTACACACAAATCATTCCAGGATCTTTTTCATCCAAAGGGAGTTTACTCCAAAGGTGGTTTTTAAATCATATTGAATTTCCTTTTTTTTGTACTATCACAGTATTTCAGTTTCAATTATGTTTAAAATTTTTGCTTTTAGTATGTTCTCAGTATGTTCGAAATAGATTTTCTTTTCACATTTGAGGTAAGCCAGTGGTGGAGGGATTTATGTTATGACAAAGTTTAAAAGAAGACTTGAAGAGCAGTGCAGATAAGACTATTACTCAGGTGTCCCTCTGCATTCATCAGGCCACAGGGGTAAGGTATACACAAGGACCCTTTCTGGACAAGTCAGCTTGCCCTTGTTAGACAGCATGACTTTTGGAGGATTGGAAAATTGAGCAGTAATATTTAAAATATCTATTTTATTTTATCTTGTTATGTTTTTCTTTTATATTTACTGTTTATTTCCTTAAAAAATAATTTATTGAGGTCTGATTGACATACAAAAACCTGTGCATATTTAATGTGAATGATTCAATGAGTTTAGAGATAAATACACACCCATAAAGCCATCACCACAATCCATGCTATAAACATATTATTTCCAAAACTTTTCTACCACCCTCTTTATTTATTATTCATTTCTATGATAGAAATAGTTAACATAAAATCTACTTTCTTGGCAAATTACTAAGTATATAATGCAGTATTGTTAGCTATAGACAGTATGCTATACAGTAGATTTCTAGGACTTATTTGTCTTGCACAAGTGAAACTTTGTACCCTTTGACTAATACCTCCCCATTTCTTCCTACCGTCACCCCCTGGCAACCACCATTCTACCATCTTCTTCTATGAGTCTGACTATTTTAGATTGCTCATTATCAGTGGGATCATGTAGTATTTGTATTTCTGTGCCCAGCTTGTTTCATGTAGCTCCAGGTACATTCACATTGTCACAAGCGAAAGGATTTTCTTCTTTTTAAAGGCTGAGTAATATTCTACTGCATGTATATACCACTATTATGAACCAAAGGTCTGTGTAGCTACAAAATTCACATGTTGAAATCCTAACACCCAATGTGATGATGTTAGGAGGTGAGACCTTTGAGAGATAATCAGGTCATGAGAGTAGTACCTTCATGAATGGTGTTAGTGCCTTTATAAAAGGCACCACAGAGAGCTCTCTTGCTCTCTTTCTGCCATGTAAGGACATAAGGAGAAATTGAATGTCTGAAACCTGGAAGAGAGTTCTCACCTGAATCTGACTGTGTTGGACCCCTGATCATGGAATTCCAGCCTCCAGAAGTGTAAGAAATAAATTGCTCTTTAAGCCCTCTAGTCTACTGGTACTTTGTCATAACATCTCAAACTGACTAAGACAATCACATGTTTTTTTATATGTTCATTGAATAGTGGACTTTTAGGTTGCTTGGCCATAGTGAATAATGCTGCACTGAACATGGGAGTGCAGATATCTTTTTGAGATCCTGATTTTTAATTCCTTTGGATATATGTTATACCTAGAAATGGGAAAGCAGGATCCTAAGGTAGTTCAATTTAATATATTGGGTAATCTCCATACCATTTTCCATAGTGGTTGCACCAATTTACATTCCCACCAACAATATAGAAGGATTTCCTTTTCTCCACAACCTCACCAGCACCCATTTCTTATCTTTTTGATAATAGCTATTCTGTCTGGCATGAGGTAGTATCTCTTTGTGGTTTGATTTGCATTTCTTTGATGATCAGTGATGTTGAACAAATTTTCATATACTGGTTGACTATTTGTATGTCTTTGAAAAATGTCTATTTAAGTCCCCTGCCAGTTTTTAATTAAATTATTAGATTTTTTTTTGCTACTGAGTTTTAAGAATTGCTTATATATTGTGGATATTAACTTTTTATCAGCTATATGGCTTGCAAATATTTTCTCTCACTCCATAGTTTATCTTCATTTTGTTGATTATTACCTTTGCTAAGCAGAAACTTTTTAGTTTGATGCAGTCCCACATGTTTATTTTTATTTATTTATTTATTTTTTGCATGTACGTTTGATGTCATATCCAAGAAATCCTTGCTGAGACCAATGTTAAGCTCTTTCCCTATGTTTTCCTCTAGGAGTTTTATAGTTTCAGGTCTTATGTTTAAGTCCTTAATTCATTTTGAGTTTACTTCTGTATATGGTGTAAGATAAGGGTTTAATGTCATTCTTTTGTATGTGGACATTCAGTTTTCCTAACACCATTTATCCATGAGACTATTGTTTCCCTATTGCATATTCTTGGCTCCCTGTGGAGGGTCAATTGACTGTATACATGTGAGTTTATTTCTGGGCTTTCTATTTGGTTTCATTGGTTTATATGTCTTTTTTTTTTCCTGCCAGCTATCACACTGTTTTGATTTCTGTAGCTTGTAATATATTATGAAATCAGGAGGTGTGATGTCTCCAGCTCTGTTGTTTTTGTTCAAAATCATTTTGGCTGTGTGGAGTCTTTTGTGGTTTCACTGTTGAATTTTAGGGTCTTTTTTTTTCTATTTCTGTAAAAAATGACATTGGGAATTCTATAAGGATTGCACTGAGTCTATATATTGCTTTGGGTAACATGACCATTTTAACAATATTAATTCTTCTAATCCATGAACATGACACATTTTTTTCATTTATTTGTGTCTGCTTTAACTTCTGTCATCAGTGTTTTATAGTTTTCAGTGTACAAGTCTTTCACTTCTTTGGTTAAATGTACTTCTAAGTATTTTATTATTTTTTAGTTATAAAAATAAGGTATGTTTATTGCTGAAATTTAGGAAAACATAGCAAAAGTGATAAAAAAGAGAAAATCACTAATAATTACTAATGATTATATTAAAATAATAATCACTTTTAATATTTTGAAAAACAACTTTTAGGTTTTATTTGTACGCTCTGCACACCCTCTGCCCTCCCAACAAATCATTCTCCTTTTATGTGCTATAGTAGTAACCTGCAATATTTGTTCAAAACACGTATCGAAATTCATAGTTATATGTTTATTTGTATATTTATACATTGAATACAACAGCTGCACCAAAGTGTAAATGGCACAAATTCATTATCTCTAATCTCAGGATTATTATAACCACTGTGTATTTTGATATACATTTTTCCCACTCTGCTCAGCTTGCTCATTAGGATCCTGGGCCTTTTGTCAGTCAGATGGTCTTTACACGGCAACAATAGATGTGTGCTCTTTAGCAGGACCCAGGGACCCTCAGGGGCAGCCATGGCCTCACATGAGTGCTTCAGGAGGGGTGAACAGTGGGGGTAAGGCTCTTTACTGTGGCAACAGCAACCACCAGGGCATGCCAGTTTTGACTCACCAGGGGGAAACGTCCTCTGTGTGTTCCAATCTCATGTCCTATCCTATCTTTAACTTTTAGAAACTTTCCTCAGGAGGTAAATTTTGTAATATTGGAACTAGAAGGGTCCCAAGAAATGAGCTTGTCCAACCCACTTAGAGTATAGATGAAGAAAAACCCAGGGCCAGAGCCTGAAAGAGATTGAATGCCTGACTCCAAATCCAGTGCTTATTTCTTCAATCACTGATCCTTTCTGCAGCCTCCAAGGTCTAATGACCAGGACCCACTTCTCCTCCTTCTCCTGGTACTACTGTGCCGCAGCTATTGAGGAAAGGCAGGAAAGGTGCAGAATGTGATGCACTAATCTTCTCCCAGATCTCCTCTGTTTCATTTGCTCAGCAAAGAAGGAGCAAGTACTCATAACTATACCTGGCATATATCCTTCAAGAAACCCCTGCCAGATACAGAGGCCATCACTGCCCCTTGTGTTCTTGTTTACTATTTTATTCCCAGAGCCTACTAGAATACTTGCCACACAATTGGTGCTTCATATATATTTATTAAATAAATAAATTATATATATATATATATATATACATATACATAGAATTTAAAATCATTGAATTGATTTTTTATTAAAATATCACAGTATTTCAATTTCAGTTCTATTTTTAATTTTTTTTTGCTCTTATCAGGTTCACAATATATTCAAAACAGACATTCTTGTTACATTTGAAGTAAGCCAAATGGTAGAAAATGGCAGAGGTATTTACATATTTTAAACATACATATATATTTAAGTTGGAATTATATCTTAGTACTATTTTATAGCATGCTTTTTATTACTCTATGCTGTATTATATTTTACTTAACAATATATTGTATTTTATAAATATTTTTTATAATTCTGACTCTTTTATCAGTTAATATTTGAAGGCTGCATGGTATTTTCTCTTATAGAGAAATGGACCAGAACTTTCCTAACCATTTTCTTAGTGTTGCCTATTTATATTGTTTTCAATATTTTGCTCCTATAAGCATCACTGTATATTATGCATATTTTCTTGGGAACACTTCTGATATATCCTTGGGATAATCAGAAGTTCTAGATCAAAGTGAATAAATCTCATTAAGGTTCTTGTTATATTGCCAAATGGCACTTCAGAAAAGTTTTACTAATTTATATCATCATCCACAATACATTATGGAAATGTCCTTATCTGCATCCTCACCAACCTCACATATTATAATTCCTTTTATTTTTTGCCAATTTTATAGATAAAAGTATTATTTTATTTGCATTTTTTTATTACTAAAGTCATACATTCTTCCTCTCTTTTCTTTCCCTCCATTCTTCTCTCTTTTCCTCTCTCTCTCTCTCTCTTTCTTCACACATACACTCATTTGCCATTTTTAGTTTTTTTTTTTTTTCATTACTACCCTGTCCATGTCTCCTACTACTTTTTTTTCCTGGAGTCTTTTTTCCTACTTATTTGTAAGAGCTCTTTACATATTAAGGATATTGACCCTTGTCTGTCACATATATTACATTTTTTTCAAATTTGTCATTTCTCTTTTATTTTTATGTATAGTCTTGTTGGAATAAATAAATTTAAAACTTTCATGTAGTCAGAGCTAGCAGTCTTTTCCTTTATACCTTCTATCTACTTGTGCTTAAAATTATTCCTTCCCCCTAGATGAAATATTCACTTTAAAGATGTCTAGCCTATTTCTCTCCAATGGTTAAACATTTCCCATTTCACTATTTAATTCATGGGATATTTATAATGATGTAGAGAAAGAAAAGTAATTTTCCCTCTACCCTTCTAGATTTTTGGCTGAGACTACGCTATAATAAAAGACAGATTGACAGGAGAAAATATTAATTATGTATAAATGCACATATGGGAGTGTCATGAAGATCTGAGGCTCAAAAGGTGGCCAGACCATTCAGTTTTATATACCATCCTGAGCTATGGAAAGGGGTAGGAGCCTCAGGTTTCAAAGGAGGAGAGGAGGCAACTCACAGCAAGGAGAGAAGAGAAAATGTTGGATAAATAAATGTTTGCCTTGCCATGCAGATAAATCTTTCAAATAAAAAAGTGATCTCTGGTCATAGTGCTGTTCCTGGTACAGGCCACCTTTCTAATGTAAATTCCCCTTACAAAAGAGAAACTTTTACTCTGTTTTCAAAGCACCTCCTGTGTCAGAAATTTCTCAAAATAATCAGCTCAAAATAGTTCTTATGCCAAAAAGGCATATTTTGGGGTGGCATATTCTGCTACCCTTCAGTGGCATATACACTTTATTTATTCCACATTTAACCAATTGTATCAGTTCTGCCAAAACTCCATACTAACCCTCTTACTAAAATAGAAGTTTATTCCTAGTATTCTAAAGGTTTTATTTGTGAATGGGATTCTATTTTAAAATTTATTTTCTAACTTGTTATTGCTGATATACAGGATATAATAATTCTTGTATATTTATTTTGTAACCACCTAACTGAATTTTCTGAGTTGTTCTCCATAATCGATTCTCTTGCAAGTATGATAATTTTGTATTCTACTTTTCAATATCACCTTTAAAGGTTTTGCTTTGTTCTGCATATATCTATGAATAATTATACAAAGCTGGGACCATACAGAACATAAAATTTACATATATAGCTACATTTAATATAGTATAAACATTTTTTCATTGGCACCCATTACTTTAATAAAACTAAGTTTAATATTTCCATAAAATTGCATTGTGTGAGGTACACAATAATTATTCTATCTTTTTTATAGTAATATTGTTTTCTTATTAATTAATTAATTTTTTATGGTGACATTACCAAAATCCAGTAAGTTTCAACTGTACATTTTAACGGTAAGGTGTGTGTGTGTGTGTTGTGTGTGTGTGTGTAACCACTACACAATAATTATTTTAAAATATTTTTTGTTTCTTTAAATAATGTCAGGTTTACAGAAAATTGCAAAGTAATACAAAGAATTCTCATACCCTCATCCACCTTCCTCAAATGTTAACATCCTTTATAATCATGGTACAACTCTCAAAACCAGAAAATTAACATTGATGCAATGCCATTAACCAATTTATAGACCTTATACAGATTTTATCAACTGTTCCACTAACGTCTTTTATTTTTGGTCTAGGATCCAATCTGAGATCACACATGGCATGTAGTTGTCATGTCTCTTTTGTCTTCTATGATCTTTGACAGTTTCTTAGTCTTTATTTTTACTGATTCTGAAATTTTTGAAGAGAATTATGCACTTATTTTGTAGGATGTTTTTCAATTTGAGTTTGTCTGAGGTTTCCTTTATTAAATTCAGAGTCTGCATTTGGGGCAAGAATACCACAGAAATGATGCTGTGCTCTTCTTAGAGCATCATATCAAGAAGTGTATGATGTTGATATGTCCCACTACTGATCATTGTTTGTAAGGTTTCTTTGTTGTAAAGTTACTATTTTTACCTTAGTAATTATAAATATCTTGTGGTAAGATATTTTGAGACTATATAAATATTCTGTTTCTCATCATACTTTTATCCACTATTTTAGCAACCACTGATGATTTTTTTGGAACAGTCACTAATGTGTGTTTGCCAAAGGGTGATTTTCTATGTCTATCATCCCTTCTCTATTTATGAATTGAAAGAGCTTTCATTTTTCCCTCATTTATGTATTCAATCATGTATTTATATCAGTATGGACTCATGTATATTTACTTTATGCTTTGGGTTATACTCTAATACTACTTTATTGATTTTGTTGCACAAATTGTTCCAACTTTAGTAATTGGGTACTCTTTCATATTGGCTCCAGAATCCCTTTAGCATGTCCTATTTTTTTTTTGTTGTTGTAGAGCATTTTCTGCTCTCTGATACTATAAAATGCTCCAGGCTCATCTTATACATTTGCTACCCTACTCCATTTCTCCAAGGAGAATTTTATTTAGAAATCAAGATCTGGGTACTAGATGCTATTGAAGTCATTGCTTCTAGGTCCTCTCAGTGGTTAGATCTAGGAAGTATATGTGTGTATACACAAACATACACATATACATATTCAGATGCATACTGTATGTCCTGATAAGGAAATGTCTTTATTATAACACTTTATTAAGAATAGTTATTAGGAACTCATGTGAATTTTAACAAAAGCTTTCCTGACATCTATCAAAAGTATCATATGGCTTTGATTCTCATGTGATGAATATTATTCATAGATTTTCTAAAAATCAAACACCTTTCTGTGCCTAAAATAAAACCTGCCTTGTCATAATAAACTAATCTTAATATAATATTCTCATAAATATTCTTCAGGAATTGATTTGCTAATATTTTATTTAGAATTTGTGTTTTTATATCCAAAAAATAGATAGGTTTTTAGTTCCAATTTTTTTGGTGATTTTTCAGGTTTGGATATTAAAGTTAAGGTGGCTGTGTTAATTTCTGTGTCTGTAACAAGTCATCACAAACTGGCTTAAAACAACAGAAATTTATTCTTGCACAGTTCAGAAGACCAGAAATCTCAAATGAAAGTGTAGGCATGGTTGGTTCCTTCTGGAGATTCTCTCCTAGGTTGTAATTGTTGTCAGCAATCGTTGGCATTTCTTGACTTGTAGATGCATCACTTAAATCTCTGCCTCTATCTTCATGTGACTTTCCTCTGTGTATCTCTTTGTGTCTGTCCTCTCCTCTTCTTATAAGGACATCAATCATTGGATTTAGAACTCACCCTAAATCCAGAATGATTTCATCTTGAAATCCTTAATCTATTACAACTGCAAAGACTCTCTTTCCAAAGAAGTTCACATTCTGAGGTTCCAGGTGGATGTAAATTGGGAGAGAGGGTGGAATGCTATTGAACTCACTATTGTAGATCATTAAAATTAAGTGGATAAAATTTTTATATTGTTTCATTGCAATTTCGATCCAGAGTTTTAAAACCTGAGTATGCAGTCTCTATACACTGTATTCCTCATTTTAAATCATTGGTGCTTTTAGATACCACATTGTTGTCTTAGGTATTCCTTTATTCAGGCTATGTAATGTCTCAACCATCTTTATAGTTTTTAACTTGGCTAATTGTGTTTTCTCATATATAAATCTATAAATCACATGTAATCATATAATTCAAAAGTGTTAACATGTTAATCTGTGCAGTAGGGTATGTGTATGATATAGATAGATAAGGTTATAAATATTGGCATCTGGCAATAAGCTGACATTTGGTATGCAGTTCTAACTTTTTATTAATTAATTTATGTTCATAATTGTTTCATGCATACTACATAACTATCACTTTAATTTTTATTTTGAAATGACCATACATTTGTCATGGCTTTAGTAGTGATTAAATTACTCTAATCAACTCTCATTTTAAAAAGTTGCTATTTTCACCATATGCCATAGAAAGGTGGCCTCAACTTTCAATCCTGATACTGTTCTCTGAGGAACCATTTGTACTTGTAAGATGAGTTGAATTTCAGTGGGCATTAAAGTCTTCTGCCAGACTTAGGGAAGGACCTGAAGAATGCCAAGAAGATCAAAGAGCAAGGCTTTGGCAAGCTCTTTTAGGAGCATGTGTGACAGATGGGAGGTGGGAAGGATAGTCAGTGGACAGAGGCCAACTCACAGGGAGGCCATTCTGTGAAGGATTTGCAGTAGGGGAGTGCAAGCCTCTGCCTTCTATTATACAGACCACTTGAATGTCCCAAATGTTTTCTGCCTTTGGTTTGGTTTCTATCCAGCTTCATCAGCAATGATGGTGATGCCTGCTTCCCACCTCCCCCCAGAGGATTATGTCCCAGTTTATAGCCTTGATCTCTGAACAAGGAAATATAACAGAGAAACTTATGACTCTTGGAGGCTCATCTGGCCAGGAGGGGTATTTAATCCAACTTTACCCAATCACTGCAAACAGAAAAGAACCAGTCAAGATTGAGAAAAGGAGTCATATACTTTCTTGAACATTCTACCTCCATTTTTAATATAAAATGTGGTAGGTGCTCAATTTATGTTTGATGACTAAATTTTCATTTCCTTTGTACCTAGCACAAAGCTGAGCACACAGTAACACCTAGCCACCATTTTCTTTAGCAGCCTACTACCTATCTGTAGCTTACCTCAGTAATCTCGCTTAATCCTCACAATGAAGCACATGACAATAACCTCAGAAGCTACTGTGATATAATCTGTGTAAAGCAATAACCTTAGTGTATAGCTATTATGAGGCTAATTTTATAGATGAGAAAATGGAATCCCAGAAAGGTTAACAACTTGCCCAAAGTCACACAGTTAGAAAATAATAGAACTGGGATTCTAGCCTTACTTTATCAGGCTCAAAGCCCGTGTTTTCCCCACTGTCCTATGCTAGAGGGAAATGGGTTAGCCAGTATAGAATAAAGAGACTCTTTAAAGGCTGTCTACCCCTAGAGCACATTAAGCTGGTTATTTGGCTGTACTATTTTGCTAATTAATTTGATACTTGCTTGAAATCAATAGAAATGATTATGGTAAAGTTTTTAAGTTTCCAGAGGAAAGATTGTTTTAATTTGGCACAGTGGAGCAAGCAAGGAGAGGAAAAGAGATAGAGAAGAAAGGAGGCAGAGGCTTTCATTTTATTGCCCTGTGCCTGGTTTTCAAATTAGACATTCCAAAGTCTTCCATCAGGGTGGTTTGGCGTGTCCACCTAGGCAGTTTTCCACTGCTTGGAAAAAAACACAAAAGCTTTTGTTCATCATAAAAAATTTTTCTCATTCCCGTCTACAGGAATTGCCAAGAATGAGATCTGTTACAGTCATTCCAAAGAGGAATGATTGCTTTTCTTTGCCTAATGCCACATAGTAGAAATCATGACCAACTTGAGATGTCACAAAGGCAATAAGCAGCATCCTATATGGGTCAGTGGTCTTGTAGTATAAGAGAGTTTTCTTTTCAATTATTTTTCTCTGGGGAGTGTCCAGAGTACTTCAGCCACCATAAAGAACTGTGTGCTTTTGAACAAGGCCATCTGACATTTTTTTTCCTAATGTGAAATCTGAAACTTAGATAGGAGAAGGGATTTTCTTCATGGTACACAGCAAGTTAGTGGCAGAACCAGTACTTGAACCCAGATCATCTCACTTGTGTGGGGAAACTGAACTTAATCCAACCTCACTGAGAAATGTTGAAGGACATGACTAATCATATGTGCTAGATAAATTGTCATGAGAAAACCATAGGAGTAACTGATGAATAACTGTGAAGAACAAAATGTCAAAGTCTGATAATTATGAAAAACTATATCAGAATAATACGGTTAAGGTTGTAGGTTATGAACATCTCCCATTTACTAATAGTAGGATGATGTATAACGACTGTAGCTTTAATTCCATTTATATAAAGTTGAAAATCCATTACAGTGTTGGAGCCACTTCCTAGTTCCCTGCCTGCATTCAGGGTGTCTGCTCTTCTCAATAGTATAATCAGTTCATTCTGTACTTACAAATTGGTTCACTGCTTTGGGTCTCAACTTTTTTTCTTTTTCTCCAATACTTCCAGGCCAGTTCATTGTACTGAAGATGGCCTTTTGAAAGAAAACATCCTATTGAAAGAAAACATAACTGAACACATCTTCCTCCCACTTCCCCAACCTCTAGTCTTTCTTCAGTCCCTAATCTGTGAATTAGGAATAATATTACTGTTTTATTTGGGTACCTAGCTTTCTCTGCTGGATATTGGACAGTCCTCCCAGACACAAGAATGTTTAGATGTCAGGACAAATGACACATAGGCACCAATGGCTGTTGCGATGGGCTAAAAAAATAACTCTTCAAGACTTCAGGCCCTAATCCCTCAACTTGTAAATGTGACCTTATTTGAAGAAAAGTCTTTGAAGATGTGGTTAAGTTAAGGTTCTTGAGGTGGAGACTTCATCCTGGATTATTGCAATTATGTGGGCCCTAAATGCAATCCTATGTATCCTTATAAAAAAGTGGCGAAGATAGATTTCACACACACACACACACACACACACACACACACACACACACACACACACAAAGAGAGAGAGAGAGAGGGAGAGAGAGAGAGAGAGGAGGAAGTGGAGGAGGAGGAGGAGATATGAAGATGGGACAGAGAGATATTTGAAGATGCTAGTTTTTAAGATTGGAGCAATGCAGACACAAGCCAAGAGATGCCAGTAGCTACCATAGGCTAAAAGAGGCTAAGAGCACATTCTCCCCTAGAGTCTCCAGAGGAAGTGTAGTCTCCCAAAAACCTTAATTTCACACAAGTAAAACTGATTTCAGACTCTATAACTGTGAAAAAATAAATTTCTGTTGTTTTATGCCTCCAAGTTTGAAGAAGTTTATTACAGCAGCCACAGGAAACTAATACAGTTGATTGCTCACATGGTAAGCAGCACAAAGATTCCCCCAGGAGAAGTGCTCAGGTTCCTTTTAGGGTGAAACAGCAATGAGATGGTGGGGGTTGGCTTCAGGTTTTTGCTGAGGTGGGATGTGGAGCTGGGTGGGAGTTTGTGTGGGCAGGGCTAAGCCTTTCATGGATTGACATTCCTACTACTGCCAAGGGACAGAGCATCTACCTTGCTGAGATGTGGAGCACAAGGGAAAGGAGGAGGGATGGGGTTTAAAGGCTCTCAGTAGTCAAAAATCAAAATGCAGTTAGACATTTTATGATAATGACCTAACTCATGAAGTGGTTGTGAGGATTAAGTGAGTTAAAAAACAAGTAAAGCCTTTAGAACAGGGCTAGGCACAAATTAATTTCTAATAAATATTAGCTGTAATTATTTTTACCATTTAAAAAATCACTACATTTTTTCCCAGTTTCCCTAGCCAGTGTTTGAGTACTCAGAAGCCTGGTTCTGCACTCTCTTTTCTTGCTCTATACTTCCTCCCCAGGGTGATTTTGCCAGTCCATGTACCTTTCATTAATACAAAGATTCACCTCTTCAGTGGACCTTTTCCCAAGCTCCAGACTATTATATCTAATTCCTTACCACCTCTGTGTTGACCTTTAATAGGCATCTGAAGCTCCAGGAGTCTCCTAAACTCATAGTCTTCTCCTCCAACAGCTGGTCCTCTATCCAGTCTTCCCCACCTGATGGAATTACACTACCATCCTTCCTATTGTTCAAGCCAGGAATCTGGGAGTTATCCTTGAATTAACCTGACCATCCCAATCATCATCACATTCAGCTGATTTTCTCTCCCCGCCATCCCTACCAGCTACTTCATTTCAGCTCCTTAAAAGTACATCAGGCCTAAAACCTATACTGGAAGTCCCCAAGGAGACCTGTGCACCAGTTCTGAATCTCTCTAGATCAGTGGTCCTCTATCTTGGTTTTATTTTTAATCACCTGTTTTTTTTTTTAAATTACAAAGCCATACCCCAGACAAAGTAGGTCAGAATCTTTAGAGGTAGAGCTTAGACATCAGAAGTTTTTAACTCTCCTCAGGTAATTCTGAAGTGCAACCAAGGTGGAGGATCACTGTGTTGGACTTTAGATGAGAAGCTAGGCTTTGATGCCCAAACAGGTAGATAGAGGAAGTGGCCTTGAGTGCTGTTAGTACCACTTGCTTTCCCAATTGCCAGATCTTCTGACTGCTTTTGGCCCAAAGGTAAATATTTATTTTCTTTCTTTTCATTCTTTTTTTTAATTTACCAATATTTTATTTTATTTTTTGAAATTGTGGTTAAAACACATAACAAAGGATTTATTTACCATCTTAATCATTTTAAGTGTATTGTTCAGTAGTGTTAGCAACAGCATATTATTGTTCTATAATTTTTTTCATCTTGCAAAATTGAAACTCTATATCCATTGAACAATAATTCCTCTTTCCTCATTCCCACATCCCCTGGAAATCACCATTCTACTTTCTATCAATGTGATTTTGACTACTCAAGGGACCTCATATAAGTGGAATCATATAGTATTTATCTTTTGTGACTAGCTTATTTCACTCAGCATAATGTCTTCAAGTTTAATCCATATTGTAGCATGGGTCAGAATTTCCTTCCTTTGTAAGGCTGAACAATATTCCATTATAGATATAGTGACTGCCAACCAATTGTCCAAAGTAGTTGTAACACTTTATGCTCCCTCCAGCAGTATAGGAGATTTAATGGTTATAGTGGCTATATTCACAAGGGGGTTAAGGTCAGTGAATTCTTGATGGTAAGTATAAGATGTTCTATTTAGATTTTCATGGACAGTCTTGGGGACCATGCATAAGTGAACTTGTATTGGTGATTATAATGAATGGAAATGACAGTGTTTCTCAAACTTGAGACCACAAGACATATTCTCAGGAGTCTACAGGTCCATTCTTGGGCTCTTCATATTTTCATGTTTGAAAATTACCATTTATTTAAGTTAATCCTTATGATCATTTTATGAGTAGGTACTATTATCAATTCCATTTTATAGATGACAACTGAGAGATAGAAAGGAAAAATGATCCACCCAAGGTCCACAGCTTGTTAGTAGTAAAGTCAAGACTCAAACCCAGATCCGGTTGTAAAGAAATTTTTGATTATAAAGACTAACTACCTTTATGAGACAATTCTTGTTCATCTTTTTTTAGCAACTTTATTGAAATATGATTCACATGCTATACAATTCATTCATTTATAGTACACAATTCAGTGATTTAATATATTCACAGAGTTCTGAAGCCTTTACCTCAGTCAATTTCAGAATATTTTCATGACTTTGAAAAGAAACTTTACACCTCATAGTCACCAATTTTTACTCCATGCTCAGCCTTAAGTCACCACTACTGTTTTCTGTATAGATTTGCCTAATGATGATATTTCATATAAATGGAATTATATAATATATAGTCTTTTGTGATTGACTTCTTTCACTTAGCATAATGTTTTCAAGGTCTATGTATGTTGTAGCATGTATCAGAATTCTATCTGCTTTATGGCCAAATAATGTTCCACATTATGTGGTTGTATCACATTTTATTTATTCACCACTTGCTGAACATTTGCATTATTTCTACCTTCTGGCTATTATAAATATTGCTGATATGGATATTCACGTACAAATTTTTGTGTGGATATAGTTTTCATTTCTCATGGGCATGTATGTGTGTGTGTGTGTGTGTGTGTGTGTGTGTGTGTGTGTACACTATGTTTAACTTTTTGGGAAACTGCCAGATTCTTTTTCAAACTGCTGTACAATTTTACATTCCCACATACAGGGTATGAGGGTTTCAATTTTTTTCACAACCTCACCAAGACATGTTATTATTTGACTTTTTAATTATTGCTACCCTAGTCGGTGAGAAGTGATATCTCATTTTGGTTTTGATTTGCATTTCTCTGATAGCTAATGATGTTAAGAATCTTCTTATGTGCTTATTGACCATTCGTATATCTTCTTTGGAGAATTGTCTTTTGACTACTTCTATATTAGGTTTTTCTTTTATTGTTGAGCCAAAAGAGTTCTTTATATATTCTATATGAATATCCCTTAAAGATCTATGATGTACAAAGTTAGCCTCCTATTCTGTGCACTCACTTCTGTGCATTCACTTCTGTCTCATCACTTTCTTGATGGTGTCTGTTGAATCATAAGGTTTTAATTTTGATGTTAATTTATCAAATTTTTCTTTTGTGCCTTTTGAGTCATATAAACTCTTGCCTATTCAAGGGTTATGAAAGTTTGCCTATGTTTTGTTTTAAGAGTCTTATAGTTTTAGCTCTTAAATTTAAGTCTGTGATCCATTTTGAGTTTATTTGAGTATATATATAATGTGAAGTAGGGCTCCAAATTTATTTTTTTGTGTGTGAATATCCAGTTGTTACAATACTATTTGTTGAAATAACTATTCTTTCCTACTGAATGTTCTTGGCGTTATCCTCAAAAATCAATTGCCTGTAGATATATAGGTTTATTTCTGGACAATCAAATCTATTTCATTGATCTACCCATCTATCCTTATGCCAGCACCACACTGTTTTGATAATTGATAAAAGCAGCAATTTCAGACTGGAAAATAGAAAACTGAGGAGATACAAATAGACACTGAAGAGGAGATCGAATGGGAAAGTTTCTGGTAGTAGCCGAAAAGTAAATAATCTTCAAGGTGCATATGAGAAAAACTGTTGAAAGGAAATGAGAATATTTGCATCTCCATAGAAGCTTAAATATAGCCATATTATCTTGGAAGGATTTTAGGTAAGCTATCCAAAATACTAGGTAATGGTGAAGGATGAGAGAAAACAGAATAAAACAAAGTCTGGGAGTATCTATGCCATGCGGAAGGGCTTAGAGGAAACACCCTTTTCCTACCATGTTTGCAGATGATGAAAAGAGATGGCAGTTTCAGTTTGAGAAAGCTCTTTAGGAGAATGTTCAGGAAATGCCCACTCTCTCCAACCCCAATCAATACAACTTGGTTTACCCAGCATTCCCACCCCCAGAAAGGAGCCAGGAGTGGTGCATTGTGATGTCTAAACCCCTCCTACCCATGTCCTACTGCTTGGGGGAAATGCCTAGCTGAACAAACAAAGCTGGGGTGTGGCTCTTCATTGTCCTACCAACAGGTATTTTATAGGGGGCTAGGAGCTCTGGAAAAGACTTCTGGGATGAATCACCATGGCCAAAGTTACCAGGAAACCAGAGAAACTTAGCAAAGCTATGAAACGGCCAACCACAAGCACAAAACAATTAACGTCAATCACAAAAGAGAGGAAGAAGAGGAAGAACTCCTGTCAACACAAGTCCAGAGATGGCAAGGTGAGATCACTTCACCCAAACTCCTTCCTCTTCTTTCCCATTGGTTCCTCTTCTCTCAAGTTTCTCACCCTTTCCTTGCTTGGCATAAAACACTTCATTATCCTATTCCCCTTCTCATGAAGTCCTCCTTTCCACACAGTTGTTGTCTTCTCCCTCTAACCCAGTATCCTTCTGGGATAACTCTGTCACCCTTCCAGGTGAAAAAGTTACAGAGGAGAATAAAAAGACTGCTTCATGGGAGCTCAAGAAAAAAATCCTCTCATACCAGTACAACAATTCCAAAAAAGGTGAAGAGAGTGAAAAAGGCCAAGAAGTTTCGGCCATTAAACATGACCAAATAGTAGCCTAAGCCAAAAGCATTGAGGCCAGGCCCAGGAAACCCTATAAATTGACTCACCAACAGGATACAACACTATCATGGAACAAAGGTGGTGGTGATTAAAATAAAACCAACAAGTTTTGAAAAATTCTTTATTTTAAGAGGTATGTGTATATTTGTGCATGCACGAGTTCTTTGATCTAAAGGAAGAGGAAAAGACGCAGACATGTGAAAGGGGAGAAAACGAGGTTATAGAGAATTGGAAGCCACAGTGGCAGGCCCATAGCCAGCCATTTGAAATAAAACCTGAGTGAGAACTGAGCACAGAAGACAAATTCCCATTCTTATCATTTTAACCCATGGGCAAGGAGAAAAAAGGGTTTGGATAAGGTGATTTCACCTTGCCACTATCTCTGGACCTGGGTTGCCTCTATCCATGCCCCCCATGACATCGGAGTTTAGACTGCCAGAACCTGAGTGGAGAGAGGTTTGATATCTATGGGATAATAGAGAAAAGGTGGACAAAGAACTACCTCCAGGCTATATACCTCATAGTGGTATTTGCTTTTTCTTACACTATGCAAGAAGAAATCAAATGCCCTCAGGAAAAAAAAAAACCTAAATTCATCTTAATAAAAGTTTTTGACAGCACTCTCAAAGAATAAAATAATGATGTTTGGATGCCACAAATCCAATACAAATTACCTTGTATTTTACTAAGAAAATTTTGGATGGAACAGTGCCCAACCATGATTAAGGAAATCTCCAATCAATAGATGACTGTTAAGCTAAAAAGAGAGAGACTTTAGTGGCTACACACAACAAAGAATACAGATTTTACAGAATTGGTTTAGAAAGTCCCAAACAACAACCATTATAATCAGAAGCAGCAAATACAACAAAACCTACGGAAAGTAGGGAGATTCTGACTTCCACAGTTGCCACATTATATTATTTGAACTATCTAGTTTTCAACAAAAATATTATATGACATAAAAGAAACAAGAATGTATGACTCATGGATAGGCATCTCTTAGTATCCTTTCTTTACTGACTTCTTGCTGAAACTTAGACAATCTAAGCTCATTCATGTCTCAGGGCATTTTTACCAGCTGTTGCTTCTGCCTGGAATGCTTTTCTCCCAGGTCTTCATATGACTTCCTCCTTTTCATCATTCAATTCTCAGCTCAATGGTTATCTCTGGAGAGGTACTTTCTGTGGCCACCATCACTCCAGTTGCTTGCCATTTTGCTATTTTTACCTTCATAGTCATTATCATTTTTTATGATATTTCTATTATGCTTATGTGTTTATTTACTTCTGTCCACCCTCCCCTGATAGAATATAAATCCCATAATCCCATGAGATCAGGGACTATGCTTGTTCCATTCATCACAATAGTCCCAATATCTAGCATAGGGCTTAGCACATAGCTGAACCCTCAGAAAATGTTCATTAAATGAATAAATAATTTTAAAAAGCCAAAATTTACAAAAATAAAATTTCTACACCATATACTGTTACATTTTTTGGCACAGAGCAATGGAAAGGAAGATGGGTGGTGAATAGAACCCTGAAGAGAGAAATAAGAAGTTCAGAACTTGATCACAATTGTTCTATAGAGTAATAGTACTAGAACTTCCAGGAGTCCATAAAGAATAAAAATCGTGCTGTGAATGGGATCTAGGCAGCCATTCTCTGGGAAGCTGTGATCCAACCCATTCCTTCCCACTTCATTGTTATACACTCAGGTTCAATTTTTTTCTCTGTCTCTACTCTACAATATACATGTATCTAATAGGGAGCTAATTGAGGCCCCGACACCTATGTATTTCTTTGTCTTTGAAAGCACCTGTCCACATCGCTATGCATAGGTCAATTCTAATTCTTCTTCCTTTTCAAAATCTTTTCAGTTTATGTCAGTCTATACTCTGCTGCCTGGGGTCAGCATGCCCTCCAAAACTTTGTTGCCATTCTTCTCTTGGAGGCATCTGTCTTCTGTAAGCTTCTACCACAACAGAGTTCTAGTGTCTATGGCAACTGTTGAAATGGTTACTTTGGGTATGGCTCAGAGGCTCCAGCCAAGCTGAAAAGGGCAACACAAGAAGGTGCATGACAAATGACAGATTGCTGCTGCTGAGTTGGCTCTGAGTCCTGGGCCAAACTTTGGTGCTGAATGAATGAGTATCATATGTCCCACCTGCACCAAGGGAATTGCAACACTTAAGTACACTCATTTATGGGCAGTGCAGAGCTGAATGTCTCCCTGAATTGCACTACCTCTATTTCAGCAGCTTCTTCATGCATTAAAAACAGAGTCACTGGATCTGCTCAAACCAGGCAGCTCTTTGTGAAGGTGGTGATGTGCTGGAGCTCTGTATTATTGAGGGGACTCAGGCCATCCACACAACTAGGAACAGCTATCAAGCAGTGGTAGGTCGTGGTAGTCACCATCCTTTTAGGGGCATTGCCTTTAGATGAAACCCATGAGGACAGCCTGGAGGCAGGAGGTCATTCCATTCCAGAATGAGTTCCCACTGTTCCAGCCACATGGCCTTAGAGAACAATCTATAACCCTGTTAAACCATAGGTCTATGGATGAGATTGTTGTTATGCAGGTTGAAATCTGATTAGGGAAGATAAGACAGGAAAATGGAAGAAATTACAGCTCAGGTTTGCAAAAATCATTCCCTTTGAGGTTGTTTCCCCAATTTGGCTTGGTGGAAAGTGATTAATTCGTTCATCCTGTTGGAACAGACTGCCCTGACTGCACTTTTCTGTTTTCAGCTTTGGATAGGAGCCCATGGAGGAGCAAGGCCTCCTGTGGGCAAGTCCCTGGGACCAATGGCCATTAATTTTCCCCTAACTTTCTGCCCCTCAGGATTTGGCAGGCTTAGTACTATACTTACATCCATTCAAAAAGAGCCCTGCTCTGGTTCCTGTTCTTTATAAGGTGTCACTTTAAGGAGGAGACAGTGGAATCAAGGAGATGTGTCCACACAGAGCCCCTGGACTCCTTCTAGACCACATAGTGGGTACCTAGGAAGCTAAAATTCCCTGCCTAAATTGCCACAAGCCCATTTCCAGAGCCTTCACAAGCTCCTTTCCTGGCTCTTTTTTTTCCTGGGGACACAAACACAGTGTGGGCACCTATATAACTGAAGAGTGGGCAGAGGTAGCTGTTTGCTATTTGAGGGTAGTGGGAATGGAACTTAGAAGCATGAGCTAGTAAGTCCACATAAGTGAGGAGTGAGCCAGAATGAGAAGAAAAGTGGGTAAATTGTGGGTGAGTTGCTGGGGGCTGGTATTCTCCATGTTACTACATGTAGGTGTAAAATTTTGAGTCTGAGAATTTTACATCTGAACCTGACCTTTCAGGTAGTTGTGAAGGTATATTTATTGAAGCAGAATAGGACTTTTGTTAGCTGTAAAGGTTTTAGAAAAAAAAACATAGGAGAAATTCTTCCTGACTTTGAATTAGGTAAAGATAATTTAGATGTTAAAAACAAGCACAATCAGTAAAAGAAAAAAAAATAAATTTGACTTCATCAAAAATAAACACTTATACTCTTCAAAAAACATTATTAAGAAAGTGGAAAGATAACCCAGTGAATTAAAGACAAACTTTGCAAATATTATGTCTGCTAAGGAATTTTTATCCAGAATATAAACAGAGCTCTTAAAATTTAACAATAATAAGACAACGCAGTTGATTCAATTAAAAGTTTCAACACAGAACATTTGTGAATGGCTCGTAGTCATATGAAAAGGTATTCAGTGTCATTAGTTATTAGGGAAATGTAAATCAAAACATAGTGACATACTGCTTCACACCCACTAGGATGCCTATAATTAAAAAAAATGGGAAATAACCTGTTGATGAAGATGTGGAGAAATTAGAACTTTCACATAGTGCTGGTAAGAATGTGAAATGATGCAGCCACTTTGGAAAACAGTTTGGCATTTCCTCAAAAAGTTAAACATAGAATTACCATATGACTCAGTAAGTCCACTCGTAAATATGTACCCAAAAGAATTGGAAATATTTGTTCAAACAAAAACTCGTACACAAACAGCAGCATTATTTATAAAAGACAAAAATTGGAAATAACCTAAATGTCTATCAACTGATGAATGGAAAAAGAAAAAGTGGTCTAGCCATACAATTGGCTATTATCCCTCCATAAAAGGAATGAAGTCCTGATCTATGTTACGACATGGATTAACCTTGGAAACATTATGCTGAACAAAAGCATTCAGACATGAAATACTACATATTGCATGATTCCATTTATATAAAAAATCTAGACTATGCAAATCTATAGAGACAGAAAATTGATTAGTGGTTGCTTAAGTTTTGGGGGAAGTTGGGGATAATAGTGATAAAGACTAACTGGAACTTTAAGTAAACATAATCAGTTGGGATGGTCTATGAGGGAAGCTAGCTAGGGCTTCTAGGAGGAGTTCTTACACTGTATATTATCACAAGAACCCTACAAGAAGAGCTCTATGTTTATAATAAAGCTCTATGGTTCTAACTCCCCCTTCCCTTAACTTCCTTTTCCCTTCTATAAATACCCCTCCATCTTGGAACTCAGGTTAGAGTGTACACATGGCTTGCCATGTCTGCATGCACTGGGCTGCAACCCTTTTCCCAAATAAATCCTTTTTGGTGATGAAGTACCTAGTAGATATTTTTCAGTTGACAATAGGTAATGATTGAATGGGCACAAGAGATCTCTTCGTAGTGGAAGAAATGTTCTAAAGCTGGAGACTGGCGATGATTGTACAAATATAAACTTACTAAAAATCATTGAATTATTAATTTGAAATGGAAGGATTTTATAGTATTTAAATTATATCTCAATGAAGCTGTTAAAAAACCAACCAATCCTAAAACCATAGTCCCTGAACTAAGTCCTAGAGAAGTGGCAAAATTGATGAACAGAGAGGACTTGCTGTCAAGCAATTCACAATTTAGAATCTAATTCTAATGCTAGTCTCAATTTTTGGTACTCTGTTAATTGCTCATGATTACCTACATTTCTTCCTGATCTGTGAAACAAGTTTGAGACAGCTTCTGACTGCTGAAGCTATTACTTTTTTTTAATCCATCCTCTCTCTACATCTTTGCATCACTAAAACCACACAAACCTTACACCTATTAGAAAGCAAAGACAGCTGAACTTCCACCATAATGTGTAAGTGACAAGGTGTACGGCTCTAGCATGGCAGCAGTATTTCTAAAATCTGGTTTTTGCTTTCAGTATTCGGAGTGTGGAGCTGGCAATTGAGGGAGGTGTTTGTGATAGAGCTCAATCTATACTGTTCCTCCAGAATGTTTATTTCTTCTCATCTCCCAGACAGCCTAAGCAATCTATAGTATAATTGTATTCTGCCACTGAGCTATCAGCAATACAATAACGCAGACCTTCCAAATGCTTAATGTAGTCATTAACCATGCAGGATAGTAGAAATTCATGGATATGGTAGAGGGTTGGAGAGAAACTATTTTTTCAATGGAGACAAGTAAGAGAACATCTGCAGCCCTTTGAGAGGAGACCCTGTTTTCCTTTTTTCTTTAGGAGTTTGAGATTAAGTCCAGAGAAAATAGTTGAAAAATTAGAGTTGGACTAAACCAAACTACTCTAAAAAGGGAGGTTGGAGCTTAGAGGAAATGCTCTTCGCCAGCGCACAAGGTGCAGAAGGATGCCAAGCCCTTCTGCTGCCAACCTGGAGGAGAGCCAGAGCTCTTATACTGCTGTTCTAAAGCAAAAATGCCCCCTAGCAAATAGGAGACTTCAACTTGTAGGAAGAATAAAGTTGGAGAGAGAAAAAATTAGTCTAAATCTCTTGTTCAAAAACCCTTATTAAGATATATTTTCTTAGGAACTTGATTGTGTTTTTATAGAGCAGTGCTTTTCAATATATTAGTCGCATGTTGCTACTTAAATTTGAATTAGTTAAATTAAATTAAAATTCACTTCTTCAGTCACACTAGCCACATATTAAGTGCTCAAGAGGCACATGTAGCTAGTGGCTACTAATATTGGACAGTATAGACAAAAAACATTTTCATCGTCATAAGAAGCTCTTTTAAATAGCACTGTTTAATCTACGATAATACAAAAAGATATTTTGTCTGGTCCCACCCGTTTATCCTATAAGCAGGGAAACAATTATCTGTTGAAGAAATATGATTTTATGAGATTAAATTTTGGCCAGTGGGTACTGTTGATATGCATATAGCTCCTGGCACTTGCCCAGACCATATCTTCAGCCTCAGGTTCTCATCCTGTAGTTCTCAAACCTGGCTGCATCTTAGAATCACCTGAGTGTTTTTAAAATTCCCAGCGCTCAAGACGCAAAGCTGACCAATTAAATCAGAATCTATAAAAAGTGGGATTAGGTATCAAGATTATTTTTTAAATAAAATTTACTTTAGAATAAATTTAGTTTTACAGAAAAACTGCAAAGATACTACAAAGTTCCTATATATCCCAGACCCAATTTCTCATATTATTAACATCTTACATTAGGATGGTATATACTACAAACATTTTGTCACAATTAATACACTATTACATTATAATAACGAAGGTCCATACTTCATTCAGATTTCCTTAGTTTTTACTTAATGTCCATTTTCTGTTCCAGGATCCCCATTTAGGATAAATGCATTACATTTAGTTGTCATGTTTCCTCTAAGGTATGATGTTTCCTCAGACTTTCTTTGTTCTTGATGACTTTGACAGTTTTGAAAAGTACTGGTCAGTATTATGTAGACTGACCCTTAATTATGATTTGTCTGATGTTTTTCTCATGAGTAGACTGACGTTATTAATTTTGGGTGGAAAATAATACAGGCAAAATGCCTTTTTCATCATATTATATCAAGGGTAAGTACATACTATCAATATGACTGGTCGTTGTTGTTGACCTGGTTGAGATGATCATATGTTTTTTTCCCTTTATTCTATCAATGTGGTATATTATATTGATTGATTTTCATATGTCGGACCATAATATCCTCTTATTGGTCTTTTTAATATCTGTAGAATCTTTAGCAATATTACTGCTTTCATTTCTGAGATCGTTAATTTGTGTATTCTCTTTTTTCCCTGATCAGCATGGCTAGATGTTTATGAATGGTATTGACTGAGTCAATGAATCAGATTTTGATTTCATTGATTTTCTCTATTTTTGTTTTCTGTTTTAATGATTCTGCTCTGATATTTATTATTTTCATTCTTATTCTTAGTTTGGGTTTTATTTGCTCTTTTTTTCTAGTTCCTTAATGCACACGCTGAGTTTCTTCTTTTCTAATAGAGATGTATAATGCTATAATATTTTTCTAGGTACTATTTTAGCTGCATGCTATACATTTTCCTATGTTGCATTTTCATTTTCATTTAGTTTAACATATTTTTAAATTTCAATTTTTATTTCTTTTTTGTCTCAAATTATTTGGAAGCATTTAGTTTACAAATATTGGAGGATATTTTTCAGATATCTTTCTTTCATTTATTTTTATTTTTATTCTGTAGTGATCAGAGAACATACTTTATAAAACTTGAATTTTCTTAAATTTAATATGGCCTATCTTGGTAAATGTTTCATGTACATTTGAAAAAAATGTACTTTCTGTTATTTATGTCTATTCGGTTCAATAGATTGATTTTGTCGTTCAGATCTTTTATAGCATTGCTGATTTTATGGCCATACTTCCTATTAATTATTGAGAGGAGTACTGTAATCTCCAACTGTAATGATGAATTTTTCTAGTTAATTGTAAAATTCTTTTAGTTTTTGTGTCATATATTTAGAAACTCAGTTCTTAGCTTCAAAAATGTTATGTTCTATTGATATATCGGCACTTTCAACATTATAAAATGATTGTTACTTTAGTAATATTTTCCCCTAAAATATACTTTGTCTGATATTAATATAGCTATTCCATCTTTCTTCGAACTACTGTCAGCACAAAATATCATTTTCCATCTTTTAATTTTTTTAGCCTGTTTGTGTCTTTTTACTTAAAGTGGCTTTCTAGTAGGTATTATATAGTTAGATTTTCCTTTTTTTATCTAATCTGATAATCTTTTTTGGTGTGGTGTTTAGACTGTTTACATGTAATCTGATTATTGATATGGGTGAGTTTAAGTCTCTTATCTTGCTATGTGTTTTCTATTTGTCTCATCTATTTTTGCTTCTCTTTTTCTTTTGAATTAACTGAGTGTTTCTTTTGGATTAACTGAGTGTTTTTTTATGATTCCATTTTGCCTCCTTTGTTGGCTTATTAGCTGTACTGTATTCTTAGTTTTATTATTTAGTGGTTTCTGTAAGGTTTATAATATATATCTTTTACTTGTCATAATCTATTTTCAAGTGACATTATACTGTTTCACATAAATTATGAGAACTGTACAACAGTATACTTCAATTTCTTCCTTCCTGACCTTTGTGCTGTCATTTTCATGCATTTTACTTCTACTATATTATGAATATCTAGTACATTGTTGGTTTTCTCTTTAAAACAGACCAATATATTTTAATAGCTTTATTAAGATATAATTCATATACCACAGAATTCATCTGCTTAAAGTGTACAATTCAATATTTTTAATATATTCAAGGATATGTGCAACCATTACCATCATAGATTTTAGATTATTTTCATCACCTGAAGAAAAATCCTTGTATTTTTTAGCTATCATTCCTCTACACTTTGTTCCTGCCCCCCACCTAACACTAAACAACTATTAACATGCTTTCTGTCTCTATGTATCTCTACTGCAACTTTCTTTATGTTTCTTGTGCTTGTGTTTGTTGAGCTTTGTGAATCTGCTTATTTATATTTGTCATCAACTTTTTAAAAATGTTGGCCTTTATTTCTTCAATTTTTTTTGCACTTCCCCTTTCCTCTGTCTTTTGTGTATCTATTTGGTTGTTTGAAGTTGTGTCACATTTCACTGATGCTCAGTTCATTTATGCTTATAGTTAGCTTTTACTTTGTATTTTATTTTAGATGATATGTATTGCTAAGTGTTTATAATCTTTTCATTTGCAATGTATAATCTGTCATAAATCCCATCCAGTATATTTTTTATCTCAGACATTCTAATTTTCATGTCAAAAAGTTGGTTTGGATCATTTCATATGTTTCATTTCTCTACTTAACATGTTCAATCTTTTCGCTAGCTTCTTGAACATACGAAATACAATTATTATAATTATTTTAATGTCATTTTCTATCAATTTAACCATATATTTAACTTCTTTGTCAATTTCAATAGATTTTTCTCCTAATTATGGGTTTCTTCTTCTTTGTGTGTCTGGTAATTTTTTAGTGGATGTCAGATATTGTCAGTTTTACTTTATTAGATACTGATTGTTTTTATAAATATTCTTGAGCTTTGTTCTGGGATGCAATTTTGTGGAAACAGTTTTGATCCCTTCAGGTGTTTTGTTAGTTGGGGCAAGTACAGGGTTTAGTCTAGGGTTCATTTTTTACTACTACTGAGGCAAGATCCTTTTTATTACTTTATCCTAGGATTTCTGAACCACAGTGTTAACATTTTGGGACAGTTAATTACTTGTGGTGGGGCCCCTCCTGTATATTGTAGGATGTTCAAGAGTACCTTTGACCCTTATATACTAGATACCAGTAAGTATGCCCAAGTTGTGACATCAAAAATGTCCCCAGACATTGCCAAATATTCTTTTTGATGATGAAATCAACTTCCATTTGGAACCATAGTTCTAACCAATGCTCCCCAAATTATGATATTTTCCACAATGACTGCAGACAACAGATACTATTCCTGACTGTGTGATCTCTGGGCACTGTTCCCTATAACCCTTTTTGATTGTTATTTCCCTGGTCTTGGATAGTTTTCTCAATTGTATGCACTGATCAGTATTTTTCTGAATATTTGAGGAGGACCCCTGAGGATCTCTGGACTTCTCTCTCCACAGCCCTCTCCTCTAGTTATCTTCATTTCCTTCATTCCCAGCTCTATATACTTAATCCAGGGAAGCTGCCTAGGTTTCTCCTCCCTGTGCTATTCCATGGAAACATTCTTCAGGTAGAAATTTGGGGCAATATTAGGACTTACCACATTTGTTTTCTATATTTCATTACCTGATGTCCAATGTCTTAAGTAACATGGCTTGCATATTTTGTGTAGTTTTTTTAATTGTTTCAAGTGGTAGGGTAATTTTTTTCCATGATATTTTATCTTAACTGGAAGTAAAAGAGTAACATTTAGTACTTCTTTTAACTTCCAAATATTAGGAACTTTTCCAGAGACTTTTGTTATTTATTTTTAATTTAATTCAGCTGTGGCTATAGAAAAGTCTCTGATGATTTCAGTGTTTTAAATATATTGAGACATGTTTTAAGGCTCAACATATGGTATATCTTGGTGAAAATTTCCAATATGAACTTGAAAAGAGTGTGCTTTGTGCTGTTAATAGATATAATGTTTTATAAATGTCATTTAGGTAAAATTTGTTAATATTGTTGTTACATTCCTCTGTATCTTTACTGATTTTTTCGTATACTTGTATCAATTATGGAAGGCAGAGTATTGAAGTTTCCCAATGTAATTGTGGATTTGCCTATTTTTTATTTTGTTTCTGTCAGTTGTTTCATGTATTTTGAAGGTCTGTTATGAATTTCATACATATTTAGAATTATTATGTATTTTTGATGAATTGACCCATTTATAATTAGAAAATGTAACTGTCCCTCGCTAGCTTGGGTAATATTCCTTGTTCTGAAGTCTCCTTTGTTATTATAGGTAGTTAGTTTTATTATGATTAGGGTTTGCATGGCACATATTTTTCCATCCTTTTACTTTTAACTTATCTGTGGCTTCATACTTAAAGTGAATTTCTTGTATACAGCATTTACCTATTCTTACTGTGTGATAACATCTGATAATATTTGAAGTGTTTACATTATTTACATTTAATGTAATTATCAATTTGTTTGAATTTAAATCTAATGTATTGTTATTTGCTTTCTGTTTTCACCATATGTTCTTTGTTCATTTTTTTTCTTCCTTTCCTAACTTTTGTAGTATTATCTGAGTACTTTTTTAGCATTCTATTTAAATTCCTTTCTTGGCTTATTAGCTCCTCCTCTTTTTAATATAATTTTAGTAGTTGCTCTATACAAGATGTATTGCAATATGCATCTATATTTTATTATGATCTACGTTCAAATGATATTTTATCTCTTAATAAACTGTAAGAATCACATATCTATTCATCATGGTATCATTTTCATATATTTTCCTTCTATAAGATTTTCCCCCAATTTTATTGAGAAATAATTGACATACATCACTGTATAAGGCATACAGCACGATGGCTTGATTTACACATTCAGCTGACACAATGTAGGGACACCGATATCCCACACAGTCAAAATTCTGCATATAACTACAGTTGGCTGTCCACATACATGGGGTTCCAACCATGGAGTTGACCCTTGAACAGTGTCAGTTTGAACTGTGCAGATAAATTGAAAAAAAATCACCATTGTGATGATTACTGTTGTTATTATAGGTCTCCTTTTACTGGAATGAAAACCCCATGAAAATATGAATGTTATCTATTTTGTTTACTTCTATATCCCTAACATCCTAACATGTAGAACTGTGCCTGGTACATGATAGGTACTCATAAATATGTATTGGATATGTGAATGAATTCCAGTGGTGGTATATGCTTGGATAAAGCTATTGAGTGGTTCCAGACTCTCTGGATCTTTAGGTTTTCTATAATCTTATGAGTTTCTTTACAGTCTAATGCATTCTCATTTGTGCTTAAGTCACTCTGAATTCTTTTCCATTGTTTACAATCCAAGACCTACAGCTGAAACACCAACCTATAGGAATTTCTCTCTTAAAGCTGGAGCACTCTGTTGTCAGTATCAGTGAAGGACCAAGAACATATGATCTGAGATGTGATTTCTGCAAGTTGTTGAAGTTGGTATTACTAAGATTACTGACTTAATTCTGTCACTATTTGATAAAATATTGGAATTTCTAGGACGCTTGAGGGGTTTATGGGGATACTATCAAGTAGGTTATTTAATGTTAACACAGTCCTAGAAAAAAGGAGCCAAATGCTTGCTTCATCTGTGATACTTATTTGGGGAGGATTTTCAGTTTCCTGATATACTTTCTCATGTACCTGGCTGCTGTCTGTCTCTAGAGTGACTATACATTTATTAAAGGTAGTCATTATCATGTCTTGAGAGCAGAAGCCATGAATTGTATTTTGGGTGTGTAGTAGACTACAAAATTTAACATCAGAAAACCTCAGTGTGAATATTTTTCCAACTTAATGACTGAAGAAATGTCAAGTTTATTCTCCAAGTAGCTCTGGTGATACAGCACCAAAGGACAATATAAAGGGCAATGCTTAGAACATTCGCCAATGTCCCAGGCCTTCTCTGTGATTGCCTCACACTTTTTTCATGATACCATTTCTGAAGGAGTCATGAAATAATTCATTTCCATAATCAATATTAATTTAATAAGCACCACCCATTTATTTTCTGCTCTTTCTTAAATAGCTCCAAGGAGCCAAGTATAGGCTCTAAGATGATCTATAACTAGGTGAGCAGACTGCTTCATCAAAGTCTCCTTAGTGGGAAAGTAGTTGATAAAATTTACAAAAAAAAATTTCTTTTCATCTAAGTATATGCCCCAGTCCATCTGTAAGTCCCTCTTCATTATTACTATTCAGCTTAATATGAAGCCATTTACTAGCTCCCCTTCCTTCAGATTATTGCCATCTGGGCTGTAGCATTTCCTCCAAAAGATTAGTAATCAATTAGTGTGCAAAAAGGATTTATAAATATGTAAGAACTATGTTTCCTGGATTAAATGGGTGACATTATGTTTCTGTATCTCATCCTTTTGTGCTTTCCTGAAATAAAGCAAGAAAGTGCAAATTTACTGAGCAAATAAAATCTTTCGTTGTTGGTTTTCTAAGACTAGTGTAGGAGAAAGAACCAGATTTCCTGGTAGATGAGTTTGTGAGAGTTGCTATTGTAATGCCTTGAATAAAAGGCTTGAGGCCAAGTATGTAATTGAGCCAAGCTCACTCCAATACTGCTTTATTAGTAGAAGCACATGATCCTGTCTGAGTGAGTTTACAACTGCAAGGCTATTAGCTGGCTATGGTTCCTCTAAGTACTAATTATAATGTATGTTGCTGACTGCATCTTAGCTACACTGGGAACAGTTATGCCCAAAACACTGCTCTCTACTCAGCATCATATTGACCATTTTCCTGGACAATGCTGCCCATTTTAGCGACAGCTAGCTTGGAAGTTGTTCTTGTGTGACTTAGCTGACAGTCTTTCAGCCAAATCCCTTTCCTATTTGTGTATAGAGTACTTTAAAAGAGGAAGGGCTCAAGGCATTTGGGAGATTCACCTTGATCATCTTGCTGCCAATCACTACAAACCCAAACATGTCCAGCTTGAGGTTTCTTAGGTTGTCTTTGGCACAACACAGATAGTATTCCATTTCATACTTTTAATTAGTAGTCTTGCATTATGCAAGATCTGGAAGCAGGGAAAAATCAGACTGTCACAGACCTGTCATTTTCCCAAGCACTTCTTTTTCACCCTAGGAACCCATCTTCTGCAGAGGTTGCCATCTGGAATGGAAATCTTTGGTAGCAACAAGGCACTCCCGAAGAAGGCTTGGGTTAGTGCTCGGCCAAGTGGTAAGCAGAAAACTTGGTTTCTAACATCATGCTTCCTCTTTTCTCTACTCCTCCTACTGTCAAGATATCTGGTCTTCCATCTCCTTCAGCAAAGAAGGCTTTATACTGGCTATATGTCAGCAATGTGAAGGAAGAGAAGAAACCTGCCATGTGAAGATCTCAGGAAACTTGGAGTCAAGTTTCTATTGGTTGTAAGTGACAGAAACCTTCCTTCCTAGCTTAGGCATGCAAGAGAATAGTGCCAGTGAATGTGTGCTCACATGCTGGTATGGGTTAGCTCCATCTTTACCTGGTATAGAACATAGCTCTGGCATCCCTGGATTTACAAAATCTCAGCTTGAAGACCTCAGAGAAAAGAGAAAGTATCTTTGTTTTCTTTTCATTATTTGAACATACCTAAGAGAGGATTCTGATTTTGAATATAGACCTGGGGTTTTAGTTGATCATAACTTGGTATAATGTGCCATGAAGCTGATGAAAATGTGACCACGATCAGAGCTGCATTGATACAAGCAGATGGTCTAAATAGACATTATGTATTGAAAGTATTCTCTATTTTTATTTTTATGAGAATGATGATTGAATTTATGAGCCCTCAGATTTGAAAGGCACGAATTATGAGGTTATTTTGAAGAAGCTGGGGATGATTCATGTAGAGGAAAGAAGCCTCAAGTAGGCTTGGTTGGAGGATATGAAAACTATCTTTATGTGATGAGAGAAAGGGATTAGATTGGCTGATTTGGAAGGTGAAAATAACAGCAGTGCAAGTACAGGGGTTAGGAAGTATCATGTAGTGGAAAGTTCATTGGTCTTAGATTGAGGAGACCTAGACTTTGGTTTTGGTTTTGCCTCTGTCTGAATTTCCTCCTGTTTAGAGGCAGTTCAGCCATGACTTGCATTAGCTGGGCCATGGCTTGGATGAGATTTCTGGGATTGAGAGTTGAAGTCAGTGAAGCCAAAGGTGTGGGCCAGGATGGGGATGCTAGTCTAAGTTTTTTACAGAGAGCTGAAGATAAAAATCTAAGCCCCAGTTTGAAGGTCCAGAGGCAGGCAAGAATCATGAGGATATTAGAGTAAATGCAGATCAGGAATAAGTGGGCCAGGTGGGTCTTTGGGAGTTGGTGAAAACATGACTAGGCACTTGCTTCTTGTTTCTTCGTGTGTGAGGAGGCTGATGGGTGCATTAGTTTACAGGGATAAGTCAAGTCATTATCAGCCATGTGACCTTGGCTGACTCTCCTCCCATATCTGGGACCCAGGAACCTCAGCTAGGAAGTAAGGGGGTTGAAGTAATGACCCTCACTTGTTTTATTAGTTACAAGAAAGAAATCTTGGGTATTCTATTAGAACAGAATTTCCTACCAATTAGAGTACTTTACTCATGAAACTGGTAATCTTGACAAGAAGGGGGAGTTCCAGATCAGCTAGCAAATGAAGAGACCTAGATTCTGTACTTTCACCTCCTATAAGTAATAGGTCATCTAGAAAGGGTGAGAGCACACCCCTCAGGGAGAGCTTTTCAGTGGCATCAGCCCCTTGGCACTTGGCTGGCTTCTCCTAGTCAATGGAGTTGTCGCAAGGTTTGGATGTTCTTTATTTTGCCACAGTAGGAAGTAATATAAACACTGTTCAGATTTCCGTTGGTGAGACAATTTTGTTGTTGTTTTTGTCTTCTCTTTGGAAAATTTCCATGGCTGCACCATTTGGATATCTGAAGCTTTTCCATGCATCACAAACACCATCTGTTACAACCTGAAACACACAAACTGCATGTAAATAGTAATGTAAGTGAGTGTTGCAGCTGTATGTAGCAGGGTAAACTGACAGAAACACTACTTCCTTTGTAGGTCTGACATGGTTAATAGGTTTGTATGAGTTTTTGCATTCATCAATTAAAGATCTCTTTTGACTGCTGTGGAAATACTTTCTATTTGATTAGAAGAAAACTTGCCTTAAAGAAAACAAGTAGCTGCTGCTTCTTAGGGCTGTTGGGTGCACATTCAGGAGGAATATCAACCTAAGGGCTATTTCAAAAGGCCTGAGAACTCCTTGGCCTGGGAAATTTAGGTCTAGGTGCAAAATGTATGGCTCTCTTTCTGTTTCACCAACAGTATTCTCCAGAGTGACCCCATGGTGTCACCAAGCTGGTATACTCCTCACCTCCCTAACTTGTCATAATGACTTCTTAGCCTCCCTGTTATACTCTTACCTTTCATGCATGATCACTGAATCCTCCCAAGAGGCAGGGAAGAGTCTACTATCTACTACTACTCAGGAGAAAACTTAAGCTTGGGGAGGAGATGACCCACCCTGAATCATAAGGGGCACAATTGGTACTGGAGCCCAGAGACAGCCATGGCAGCTCCTTAAAGACAGAGATTACGTGCTCCTTTGTTCCTGTGTCCCTAGTTCCCAGATCAGGGATCTACTGCTAGTGTGACCAAGAGATCTCTGAGTATCAGACAAATAAGCAATGGGGGACAGGAGTGTCTACTTAGTAGCAGGCCCTTTGCTAGCTGGGGATTAAGACTACACCTAAGCAAGACTGAGATAGTCTCATTCCTCATAGAGTGGACAGTCTAGTTGGGGAGATGCATTATAAATAAATGAACAAATAAAAACATGATTCTAAGCTGTGATGAGTTCTTAGAATAAAACAAGTTCACACAATTGTAGAGAACTGCTACACAAAACTGCTCATAATTCTCAGAAGAGATAACACAGAAGCTGAGACATGAAGGATGAGAAGGAGGTAGACAATCAAAAGCTGGGTAAAAGCATTTCAAGCAAGGGAATAGCATGGGTTTTACTCCCCACTCTCATGCCTAGAAATGTTCCTGCTGGAGAGAGATGTGTCAAGGAGGTATAAAGATACATCCTTGACTTTTAGGGAAAGACTAGGGCCCATGGTATAGGATTTGGTGTTGAATGCTCAGTAACTTGTGGGCATGGATGATGTGGGCTATAAGCAGTACCTCACTACATGCTACTTTATATGCACATTGCTTTGTGGTCTATGAGGTCCCAGCTCAAATGAGGCCAAGGTTACCTATATGGGTAGCTGTCTCCCATTAGAAATCTTAACAGCATTGTACTTGGTGTTCTCCAAAGGTCCTTCTAGCCCTAAGACCTTTAAAGTCTTCAAGTGTCCCTTAGTCTCACTCTGTTCTGCAGCTCTCGATAATATCTTCACACTGATTTCCCGTATGACAAAAACCATCTAGCCAGCCAATTTGGCAATACATATCAGCAACCAAAGAATGTCCAAGAATATCACTTTTGGAAAATATAGTATCAGGAAAAGAATTCATACTATTTATGTGCACATTGTAAAGTTGTCCAAGTGTGAAATTTGGAAGCAATACAAGGGCTAACAATAAAAGATTGGATAATTTTTAAATGGTAGTAATAATAATATCAGCTAACACATACTGAGTTACTGCTGGCACTGTGCTAAATGCTTTATGGTGTTATCTCATTAAGCCTCAAAACAACCCTTTAGATGGATACTGTGTGATTATCATAGTTCATAGAGGAGATTGAAGCTCAGAGATTAAAATGTGTATAAGAACACAGAATCAGTGAGTAGTAAAGTTGCAATTTGAACCCAGCTCCATCTGACCCCAAAGCCCAGGCTTTCAAACACCTATGGTGCACTTTTTGTCTCTATCACATGCATATCATGTAATTCTCAAAATGATGGTTGTAACTTGTAAAGATGCTTATAATTGTATATGAAAAAAGAAGGATGTGAAATTGTCAGTATGATCAATTATAACCATGTAAAACAAATAGCACTTATTTATAACCAAAAAGACAGAAGGTAATATAGTAATGTTAACTAGTCATTTCAGGATGGAAACTCGATTATATTTTTACATGTCTCTATTTTCCAAATTTTTCTATAAAGAGCATTTCTTATTCATAAATAGAAATTTTGGTAATGAACCTGTCATTGAACATGGCTACACCAAAGAAAACCTCCTTCATCTTTTCCCACTAAAGTCACCTCCATTCCATTTGTCTTTGGTCCACAGGGCATAAGCCTCATTTTATTTATAGTAAGCATGAATGAGGAAGAGAAATGAATGAAATGCTTCAATTGTTTGCCTTCAAGTCCTTATAGGAGGAAGTGATTATTCTTCTTTACACTCGAGTCTTGTAAGAAGAGAGTTTAGTGACAATACTATGGTTTTGCATACTCAGATGGAAAATATATATAGTTGTTCTTTTTGCTTTGTCTCTACCTCCTTTCTCCAATTAGCCTCTGAAGAATTGAGAGCTTAGGTTAAGATGTGTCATTGTTTAGATTTAACAGATTAAATTGTGACTTTAGAGCTCACTGGAAAAGAAAGTTCCCTTTGATTAGCGGCAGAAAATCCTCAGTCCTTCATCTGTGCAATGATTTACAGAACAAAAATGGAAGTCAGGTAGGCAGTTTCTTTGGCTTTTTTGATGGTTCTTATTTAAACACCTAGTACTTTTTCAGTACTTTTAACACTAACTTTGTAGGTTGCAATGATCTCTTGTTTGCTATGAATCCTAAATGAGCAGGTATATGACTGGTCATGATTTGAGTGGCCATATTTACTTTGATTAAATATTTGCCTTTCATGTTTTATTTCTTATTAAATAGTAATTCATAAGTTCCATGATACAATATTCCTATTTATAAGTTTTGTACTTTATTTAAAAATTTTTTGATTTCAGAACATATATGTGTGTGTACATATATATTAGTTAAGAGGACTCTTTATGTCTAAGAAGTAACATCATTTTATGATCTTAGTCAAGATTTTTTCCCATTGCAAAATGCTATTTTCAGCCAGATTGACAAGAGTCTTGTCTAGAGCAGAAAGGGGAAAAAAGTTTAAGGATACTGAGTCATCTAGGACCATACTGTCAAGGCATAACTTGCTGGAGTGCCTGGATTTTGATATTTGAAAACTTTTTGTTTGAGATACTGACTCACATGCAGAAGCTGTCTCTGTGAAATGGATCTTCTTGACGATGCCAGAAACAGCCCTTTCCTAATTATAAGATGCTGACAGGCTGTCTGTGAGATGACAGAGTAGGACTGCATTAGCCAGGACATTAGTGTCAGAGAAATCAGGTGGTTGTCTTTGGGTCACTTGGATACTGAGCACTTTGCTCAGGGCTAATTAAGTGTCTCTAAGGCTAGGACGAGATTTAGAAACTTCTGGTTATGCCCAGTGCAATTGCAGGGCTACTGTGTTGAATATTTGCTGGGCCCACTTGGAATATCCATCTTGGCTCAGACAAGGACGGGGGCTTTTCATGTGTTCCCATAGCTCCTGAATTTGTTTTAGGCATATTATGACCAGTCTGGAAGATCCCTATGACATTATCTGTTGTAGCCCCACTATAGAGACACCAAAGCCAGGAAACAGATAGATCTGCCCAAGACAGAACACACAGGGTCTATGGTAGAGCTGAGACTGAACCTCCCAGACATGTTTCCATTCTAGATGTGTCATCATTTAGATTTGGCAGATAGTAGACCATTCTAGATAACTGTGCTGCACCTAATATATGCCATGTATAAGTGTGCATTCTGGGAAGTGTCAAGCAGCTCCTGGAGCCTTTGGAATGACAATGCTTGTGGCCAGCGTTATTTCCCTCCTGAAGCCTTCCTGTATTCTGGCCAGTGAGGAGGGTGAGTGGGTGGTGAGCTTCAAGTGCATGCTCCTTTTCTCTTTCATCGTTTAGTTCCTGCAAGGGGGCTTTGAAGGCCTTGTGAAATGCAAACAACTTCCTCACCTTTCTGCCTCCCCCCACCTATACACACAGCCCTCATTGTGATGATTGGCTTCCTGCCAGCCCTGGTCTTGCCTCAAATGCTTGCATCCTCAAGCATTTCATGTTTACTCCTAGCAGGACTAGGGCATGGTGGCAGGGGCACTCTCATGTGAGTGTTGCTTTATTCCAACCTCTAGTTATATTTTTGAGAACAGAGGTAGGATGGCTTAATCTCATGAAAACTGTCCTCCGCCATGTTCCCTTCATTCAGCAGCAGATTTTACCGTGGATTTTATTTTCCACATTTTTTATTTTATTACTATTTTTAGCCATACATTCCAATAAATCTAGAATTCTCTGGTAAGAGGTAAAGGTAATTGTAATAATCATACAGTAATCACACATAGTCTGTGATTTTAATTTCTCCTTTCAGGGTCTCCTTCTTTTCTCTATGAGGTATTTTTTGTTTGTTTGTTTTGATTTTTGCAATTATTATTATTTTTTTTGGCCAGGAAACATTTTGGTTATGAAGAATTTCAGATGCTTGGTTGGTTAGGAAGTGAATATGCGAAGCAATTGGTGATGCCGCCTGAACTATGACTGACATATTTTTCCTTTTACTAATTTGAAACCCACATTTTTAGATTGACAGTGTTAATATTCTTCTGTCTGCTCCCTTCTTTCCTTGTATGTATTGGCTGTGAGGCTGTGTGATATGTTGGCTGGGATGGGGATTATGAGACCCAGGTTTTCATGTCTAATGCTTTCCTTATGTTTACAGACCTCAAAAGTTTCTGTGTATTGTGGCATGTATTATTATTGGTGGATGGAGCATGACTGGCATAAGCTCCCATCTCCTAGGTGACTGGAGGAGGCAACTGTGAGCTACAGAATGATTTAAAAAGTAAAAGAGAAACTCACTTGGTTGTTACCTGATTTAATAACAAAAGAACACTTCTATTCAAGTGAAGATTCTGTCATTAGATGGCTTATCTATAAAGGCAGATTCACAGTACGAAGTAGGCTGACTCCACAGAGTTCTGGAATGTCAGTAATGAAAGGATCCATAGTAGATCATTCGGGCAATAAACATTTCCAGACATCTTGCACATGGCCAGGTACTACTCTGGGGGTTTGGAATACAGTGAGGAACAAACATCTTCCAGTCCAATCCCCTGTCTTGGCAGGTAGGCACCCCAGTTTCCCCAAAGAGAGGAGGGGACTTATTTAATGTTGCACAGGAAGTCCATGGCAAGGCTAGGTTAGAATGCAGAGACCCTGGCACTAGACAATTGCCTTTTGTATCTTAATTCTGCTGTTAACCCTGATTATGCTACAGCCATGGTTCGAGTCCCCAAAGTGACTTGAGCAAATGGCTCCAACTCCCAGTCTTACCTTTCTAAAAAATTCAGTTTCCATGTCAGGCATGTAGGTGGCTCTGGGTATCAGTCCCCTAGAAGGTCTGCACATGTGTGTGTGTATTTAAGTCTATAAATCTTCAAACAAGATGAGCAATATTTTAAAAGGAAATAACAGTAAAGGACCATGATGGGATTAAGGCTGTATAGTTCAGTGACAGTCAGCAAGACTATTTTCCTGTGCTCTCATTGACCACAGCCCAGCTTGCTGATTGAGGCCACTTTGAGGCACCTGACTTGTTAGTCACCAGAGCCCCCAGGGTCTTGCACATGGAGAATGCTCAGTAAATATGGGTAGAATTGAGCTGAGTTAGTGAGAGAAGCACTGTGGAAGAGGACAACAGAATCACTGAATAAAAGGAGCTGGTGACTGAGCTTCTGAACTATGAACTTGTGTCCTGTTGGCAGATAGTTTCTGTGGCCTGGCTCTAGAAAGCTGTAACTTATTCCCACCCCCACCCCCACTTGCTGAGTTGTCTCAAGAAGGGATCTGCCCTGTCACACCAGGCACTGAGCTGAAAGCTCTGGGGATTATGAAGCCTGCCACATTAGCACATCTTTCTCTTTTTAGAGATGAGAGTGCCAGTCACTGTGATAGGCAGCAAGACACTGTTCATTGTTAATTAATTATTAGTTGTCAACTCAGAGACTTTGTGGAACTAAGAAGATTGAGACAGGTTGTAGAATTCCTACTTTAAAGATACCACAACAACATTGTTTAGAGAAAATGGAACACCCTTAATTATCAAAGTCTGCCGAGAACCTTTCATGCTCATCTCTGCGGCAGGCATGGGGATGGTGGGAACTCCCACTGTGATGCTAAACAGAGGACTCACTCCATGCATGATGGTGGTGTAAGACCTCTGTGGTCAGTGGTGGTGTCTGTTCACAGAGCTCTCCCTAGTCCTGTTCATCTCTGTTGAGCAAAGCTTACTGCCTTGATTGTACTGCCTTCTGTGTCTTTTCCTTATCTCTTGCTTTATATCTACTTGACCTCATTCTCCTCATTCATCTCTTGGGCCAGTCAATAATCCTACTTGAAGGTATGACAACCATTAGGGGTCCATGTGTACTCACAGAGGCAGCTTTCTTTTGCTTTTCTTTGCCTTCCTTACCCTTATTCTCCTTCCCCTCCTCTCCATTTTCTGTCAAATATTTGCTTATAAAATGTCATTTCATTAAATCATGTTTTCATTTAAGTAAGACGGCTGTCAGGCTGAAGCTATTTTATTGTGTTTGGAGTCAGGAAAATATAAAGAAAAATCCATTTTGAGAGTGGAATAACACAGCACATTTTAGTTCGGCCTTCTTAATTTTTCTTTTAATGGCATTGTAGATCTCCGAGTCCAATATTGTTCCTGACAACTCGAAACAAGTTGCTTTTACGGGGTTCTCTGGGCCCCTTTGCCCATGAGTTAGTATTAGCTGAACCCTCCACTTTCCTCTAGTAATACCTTTTGACTGTATGATCTTGCTGTTTTTCATCTATTCCATTAAGTTGCCAAGGGTTCACAATTCAGCAGTTGACAAACTAATTCAGTGCCTATTATGAACTGCCTTCCATGTGTTCTAGGAATACTGAAATCATCCAGATGTAGTTCCTGCCCTCTGAGAACTCGTGATCTGTTTGTAAGGATGACAGACATGGGCAGTCCATTGTGCTATAATGTCTCCTAGTCTATGGTAGAGGTGTGAAGCATTACTGTGAGAACATAGAAGAGTTGCTAATTTTGCCCTGGCAGGAATAAGACTACTAAATACAGCCATGCAAGTCATGTACTGCACAGAGGTGCACCAAACTTAAGTAGAAATAATCCATATTGTAGGCATCAGAAATGTATTTATCTATTAGGACACTCTTCCAGCAGATGAAAGAACATATCTTGAGGAAGAGGCACATTCTTCTAGTTGTCACTAATGTACTGTATGGGTTAGCAGATGGCCCTGGGCAGGCATATGATTGAAAAGTCTTGTAGAAGAGATGTCATTGAATCTGGGCTGTGCAGGGGTTATAGGAGTTGGCTAGCCAAACACAGAGCTTTCTAGGCAGAGTGAACATGAGCTGTGATGGGGGAGGAAATCACAACAGCGTACCTACGAAATGAAGAGTGAGTGGATGTGGCTGTTGCAGAGCACACATGGTAGAGTATTATGAGCCTTTATCTGGATACACAGTTTGCATTTAGATTATGAAGAGTCTGGAATGTTATGCTGAGAGTTTGGACTTTATCTAAAGGTATTGTGAAGCCATCAAAGGTTTTATATTGATCACTTAAAAATAATGTTTTATAACTTACATCTAACTGGTTCCGAAAAAAAAATTAAGGTAGAAGATAAATATACCAGCCATGTTACTAACAGTGAAAGTCAAAAACCATTGAAAGCAGACATCAAGACAGTAGATGATGACCTGAAGATCAAACGCTCTATTAAAAAGGACAGCCACACTCAGCTCTAGCTGATTATTGTCAGGAGGAAGTGCAGTCCAGGTATGCCAAGTCTCTTAAATTTTTATGAGAAGTTAGAAGTGTGAATAGTCATGTACAAATCTCCTAACTTTTAAGTGATGGCAAGTAATTCAGATTTTTTTTAAAAACCTATATGCTATACAAGGCTGTTCTGAAGACCAGAGTCCATCAGTGGGCCACTGGTTTGCTGTTTCTGGTAATGAAGGAGGGAATACAAAATTCTTCTAGGAACCTAGAATGAGATGACAATAAGAATTTAATTGATTTTTTAGCTTCAATGCAGGTAATACAAACAAGGACACCGATTCTGATCCTAGTGACAGGAGAAAAAAATGGAGGCCAAATGCAGTAGACAATACACGGTTTCTGTGGATATGGAAAAATGAACTGAAATCAAAATGGCTGATAAGAAGGACTCATGCTAATCCTTCATGGCAAGTTCTTCCTGTAAGAGTGTTTCCCTTATGACACTTGGGTTGATTGTGGCAGGATCGTCAACCAGCCAGAGATTGAGTAAGTTTGCTTGAGAAGAGAGGCTCATGGTGAATAGTGTATGACTATTCTCTATTACACAGCTTTTCTGAGCCTTGGCTCTTACATGCAGCCATAAGTGGGTTGGGTGCTACCTCTAAGGGCTTCTATAGCTCCCAGATTCTGAGTAGCCTTTAGAGTAGATATGCCTAGTAGAGTGCCCATCTCACCTTCAGCCTCAGGTGAAGGGGCAGTCCTTGGTCAGACATGTTTAATTTAACCTGAATGTTCCCAAGTATAGCTAACTGGACTGGGATGGGAAATTTTAAGTGTAGTTAATCTATAAACTGATATATAAGCTTCAGTATATTTGCCTGTCTCATGTCTTTGGCCACTGTTGTTTGGTTCAGAGGTATAGACATTACCAAAAGCTAGATGAACTCCCTTCTATAGGAATTTTGAACTTGACCTTAAGAGAGTCAGACCTGAAGCTACACATTGTAAAGTTCACACACACACACACACACACACACACACACACACACACACACATACAGAGACAGAGGCAGAGACAGAGACAGAGACAGAGAGAAAAAGAGAAAGAGAATTCATAAGCGAATGTGAATATGCTCATAGGCAAGCTAGCTGATGATATTTGAATCTCTAGTTCCTATTGTTTCTGAGGATTCTTACCCTTTTCAGGTCTTTGATTTCTATCTAAAATTTGAAGGGTTTTTTGGAGGGAGGATTTACTTTGCTTTCTCTTGCAACCCAAAGATTCTTGAGTAATGAAGGTGGACAAGGATATATTCTGTGGCTTCTGGAAAATATGAAAAGAATGGAGCCTGTAACTAAACAGCTGAAACTCAAAGGATATCTACCAAGAATAGTCACTGCATCAGAGTACAGGGGACCTTAGGAAGTATTTTTTTTTTTTGCTCATTAAGTGAAGGTGTTAGATGGATAGGCAGTATGTGCTAAAGAAACTCAGACCCTAGGAAACCCTAGGTTTCCTGAAAGTCAAAATGATAACCTATATTTCCTAAGGTGACTTTGTAGTTTCCTCAGAAAGGGTTAAGCATCATGATGTTTGAACACCAGCTCAGAGATTTCCTAGTGGCCTTCAGTAAGCCACTTTCTCTCTGAGCTTTGGTTTCCTTATCTGTTGAATGAATGGTGATAACATCTTCCTCACAGGAACAATCTGCAGCTTGAATGGAGCAGGACACAGCGAAGCATCTAGAATTATGCCCCCAGCTCTGTAGAAACTCAATGAATATTGATTTTCTTCCATCCATTATTTCCCTGATTGAATGCCATCAAAGAGCCTGTACTGATGCTTCTTAAAGAGCATTTGATGGGGGCTATTTATCTATAAAGGCTAACTTCCAAATTTAATCAACTATTACCCATCTTCTTTCAGCTCTCCTGTTAGGAATCATTTCCTCCTTTCCTGCTATTTCCGTGCCCTTCATCACAAGGAAGAATTTCTGATCATGAGTGGATTTCTTTCAGACTTAAAAAAAAAACCATGATGCAGGAGTTATTTTTTATGTTACCAGCTTGCTTCTCCTCACCAGAGTGATCTGAGAAAGATGACCTTAGTGATGAAGACACTGTGAATTAAAATCATGTGTTCTGAAAGGGTGGACCAAGATGTAAGCATTGTCTGCTGTCAAGGTGGGGCTCCCTCATTAAAGTGTCTGTACCTTGTTTCTCCTTCTCAAAGATGAAGGATAAAAATAGAATAAAACCATCAGGCATTTTTGTTTAACTTTGCCATCATAGTTTTATAGTAGTTTTATTACCTGGATATATTTAGATATGAGAATTTAGATAAGGCTGTGAAATATATTCTAAAGCTTGAGGGGTAGGAGCACACTCTGAGCTGGTTACTTGGTGTATTGTCTCAGGAGAATTATCTGTCAGGCTGCAGATTCTGACAGAAGGCACTCAGCCTGTTATAGTCCTATTCTCTGAGGGGTGGGGGAGGAGGAGGGAGGGTTGAAAAATGTCTTGCAGGGGACTGACAGGGCTTTGCATGGCTTTCAAGAAGGTGTTTCCAACTCTTTTTCTTGTTCTTAAAACTACCTGTGAATGAAGTAGGCCAAATAAAATGGAGAGAAAGGAAATGAAGTTCATTAATCTCCCAAGACAGACATTTATTATATGAAAGCCGAGTGACAACTTGGAATCATGACCTCACATTCTGCAGAGGAAAGGGCTCCTGTCTCAGGCACTGAAGGAGCCCTGTGGCTTCTCTCTAATAGGGGACTTGCACTGGCCTTCTGGAAGAAGACTGGCCCCAGCCAGATGCCATCTCCATGAATTCCAGCCCAAAGTTCCAGCTGCTGAAGTAGCTGTTGGTTTAAGTATCGTGATAAATGAGGACATGACTGTAAGATCAATGCCGTGGACCTAAGGAGAACTAATCTCTGGTTTGAGCAAGGCCTTGAGGATTTTCAGGTTCTTCCAGGTATAACTTTCTATAGCAGATCTTCAGTGAGCATACAGGGTATGTAAGAATCAGTACCAAGAAGGAGAGAGAGCACTGGGTGTGGAGTTGAAGCCTATTAACAATCTGTAAATCAGAGATAGTGAAAACATTCTCCTTCATTACTCAACATAACATTTTGGGTATAAGCCCAGATTCTGGAGCTAGAATAGCTGGGTTCAAATCCCAGCTCCATTGTGCATGAACTGTGTGACCTTGGGAAAGTTACTTAACCTCTCTGTGCTTTCGTTTCCTCTTCTGCAACAAGATAATAATGAGGATATCTACCTAAAAGGACTGTGAGAAATATTAAACGAGTTAATATTTGTAAAGGGTCTAGGGCAGTGTCTGGCACACCGTAAGCTCTATATTGTTTGTTAATTAAATTCCTTCATATTTCCTAGTTTTTTTCATACCAAGTCTGTTTTCACCATGTTGCAGATATAAGCACTGAAGTTCAGAGAAGTGAAAAGAGTTATCTAAGGTCGTCTACCTAATCAAGGTACAGGTCATATGTTGCACAAAGTTGCCAAATTCAAGTAGAAAGAATCCACAGTGGAATCCAGGCCTCTGATTTCCCATGGTGTGCCCTTCCAGCTCCAGTCTGCAACTCTGAGGTCCTTATCTTGTTAGCATGAGGTTGAGATGGGTGAGCCTGTAGAAAGGGCCTTGTAAGCGAAATCACTTTTTTCATGTGTACAGGTTTATCAAGACTACGTGCTTCTCACTTGAGGATGTTTTAAGAGGTTTAGTCAATTGGATAAGACTCTATTTGCAAAGAAAAGTCCAGTAAATTGTTTCATTTCCCCAAAAGCAGTAGCAGCAGAGTCTAAGATGCTACTAAGAGTGAATTTAGTACTTAAGGCTGTTTTTACATTGTCATTACCACATGGAGGATGGGGAGGTCTAAGAAGAACTGAGGAAAGCAGAAGCTGTTGAATGGAGCCTGGGGTAATGACTACATTTGAGGGAAGACAGATAACTAAGATGTTGTCAGTGGCAAGATGCTAGAGGGGGAGGAGAGGGCATGTATGGCTGCCTGAGTTTAGAGGGAGAGGGGACTCTCTTGGGATGATATTTGCAAATGTAAGAAGGACTTATGTTTACTTTTTGAATTTTAAGGGCTGAATGGGAGATCCAAGATGGCCTAGTTCAACTTCATCATGTACCCAGAGAGGCATCCAAGCCTCTGATAGATGTGGCCTAAGCCAAAGACCCACAGTGTGCCACCCTGTTCTCATGCAACTTTGTGATGGCAGATTGGCTTCCCAAGGACTCAGTGATGAGAGGGTCTAGGTTCGCTGGCAGTTTTATTTCTTATTATGATCTAGTAAAGCATCTTTTTGTTTCCTTTCCTAGGCCCTTGAGAGCTTTCAGGGTGTAGATGAGCACCCTCGCCCAATCCAATCAACCCGGAGATAATGATGAGATCCGCACATGAGCTTAGGGATGTGACTGAGCCTTGTATATTCAACTAGTGAGTGCCAACTTGTCTGGTCTTTAGGCTATTGGCTGGCAGGCCAATCCCAATGACATGTCTCCATGTTCCTTTGAGTCATACCTTTTCTTTGCAATCATCACGACTCTGCCTTTCCTATTCTGTTTGAAGATAGACAATAACCCCAGGAGTGTCAAATATTAACAATAGTTCTGTGTGTTCTCTCTCTTTCCTGGTCTGGGCAAAGGCCAACTAGAAAGTGTTCTAGTTTCAGAGCCCAGGTGGCTGGCTGATGATTGGGATAGACAGTCCAGAAAGTGCTAAAAGGCCTGTTGTGTGGGATTAGTGTTTCCCCGGACATGGGACTGGGCTTGCAAACAGCCAGCAGTAGAGCATAAAGAGGTCTAGGGAAGGCTTAACATTGCATCACAATGGCTACCTCTGTCTTCTCAATCTCTTCTCTAAAACCCAGTTCACCCTTTCTTGACAGGGACTTGTGATTAGTAGGCACTCAGGGATGTTCTTGGAAGACAAAGCACTTAACGAGTGGGTTTGAATCTATCTTGTTTTAAAACTAGAAGGGCCCACAAAAGTTGACTTGCTCAAACTGCTCCTTATGCAAGAAGTGGAGGCCCAGAAAAGGAAATGGACTTGTCTAAGCTCCTTGTCTAAGTGCAACTTGGCAGCAGAACTAGGGCTGTGAGTTTCCATTTTCAAGCTAACCTCTTTATTCAAGTAGTCTTCCCTTAGAAATCTGAGAGTTACACACTTTTTAACTTGGACCGTTGTCCTCCTCCTGGGATGTGGTCCACCACAGAGGAGACAGGAATAAAACACACAGTTTGCTCAGATTTGAACATGTGCTCAGCACATTCATGTCTATTTTATTCATGTGCAGAAGAAGCAAGTTTTCCAAAGAATAAGGCCCAGGGATGCTGGGGAGCACGTGAGCAGCTAGGCCATTCTTCCAGGATTCAGTTCTCCTTGGTCAAACCCTGGTCCTGAAGCCTTGCAGGCCTGGGTGCAAAGGCCTGGGAGGAGCTTTGCTGAGGGGAAAGCTGAGGGGAGGGGCAACTGCCTCAATCATCTCTCCAAGGCTTTATGTCATTGCTCATTGGGTGGCTGGTATTCTTGGAAGTGCAAATAATGTATAAGGTGACTTCTGATCTTTTCTGGTACAGCACAAAATTGTACAAGGATTAGGGGAATATTTAGCTACACTGAGCAAGCCTTTCTCAAGTCAGGGTAGGGAGGCAGTTCAGTGAGGGGCCACTGGGATGAGCAATAGTCAAGCAGTGTCTCTAGATTTGGAGCTCAGCACATTCATAAGAATTAACATCCTAAGACAAGACACAAAGAGGGTCTCAGATTGAATGTTCAGGAGGAGGGAAATGCTGTGCTCTTTCTTGACTGGTCAGAGGACTCTTGGGGTATCAAATCCAAATCTGGGTTCTGGGATCAGAAAGCCCAACTACAGTGTATGCTATGGGTTTACATCCTCCATCTGCTACTTACTGTGTGATATTGGGGTAATTAGTTAACCTCTCTGTGCTTCAGTTTCCTCCTCTGTAGAAAGAGGGTGTTGTGAGAAATAAGTGAAGTAATTCATGGAACATACCTAGCACAGAAGGAGCAAAAATTCAGCATTTAATAGAGATTAGATGCTACTCCTCCATTTGTCACTCACACAATGCCTGTGTTACTAGTATAAATGTCTCTGTGCCTGTTTGTCTCCTGACTTGGATTCTAGGTTGTGAAAGGGTGGGGGCCATGTTTGTCATGATAACTGCATTATGCCCAGCACTATCTCTCATAGCTGTCACTCAATAGATTAGGAGCTTAAGAAGAAAAGAAGGAAGAAAGGAAGTGAAGGAGGGAGAAATGAAACAGATCATTATTTGGATGAGGAAGGGACTAGAAATCGTATTATATGAAGAATGAAGGAAATGGATGCATAATTGAAAGTCGGGAAGACTCAGAGAGGCTGTGGGAGGAAACTAGACATTGCCAAAGGCTCTTCTAAAAGGGAGAGAGGCTTTCTTTATCTAAGCAAGCAGGGAGTATCTGGAGTGTGGAGAGAGGACTACTGTCTAAGAATATGCAGGATTTATCAAGTGCTTTAAAGAGGGAAATGGTTGCCTTAGGGAGAAGTGAGTTTCCTGACATTGGAGGAATCCAAGCAGGGCCTGGATAAGTCCTTGACGCTGCTGTCGCAGAAGAGATTCAAGCATCAGAGGAGACCATACTGCCTGATCTGAAAAATGTCTCAGTTCAATTGCCCCAATCATTTATCCAGGGCTTTACGTCATTGTTCATTGGGTGGCTGGTGTTCCTGAGAGTGCAAATGATGTGTGAAGTGACTTCTGATCTTTTCTGGCACAGTGCAAAGTTGTGCAAGGCTTAAGGAAATACTTAGTAGCTACACTGAGCAAGCCTTTCCCAAGTCAGTATTGGAGAAAAAAATAACTCCATTAGAAGTGCTAAATGAGGATCATAATGAGATATCCAAAGTCTTGCCAAGTGAATTTAATCGCTTTCTGATCCCAACAGCCACACAATTCAACTCTTTCTTAGCATAATTAAGCAAGTGACAATGAGGATACTATTCTAAGACATGGTAATGAGATGCTTAGGGGCCTGAATTCAGCTGGAGGGGAATTCCTATTAAATATTTATTAGATATGCAAGTTCTTTAATAGCTTGAAAAAATAGAAAAGGAAATTCAGTTAAGTGAGGTCCATTTCCTTTGAAATTCAGCTGTTAAAAACAGAAGCTGCCAGGTCACTATGGGTAGGCATTTTCACCTTTCTGGCCTGAGGGCTTAGCTGGTCTCTGGTCATAAAATTCCTTGGGTGAGCCAGAGCCACAGAAAAAGGAGACTAAATTAGGAGATAATAGAGATGGCTGGGTATTAAAGAAGAAAGAAAGTAGGAAGTAATAAGAGGTAGCAGAGTGGGATAGGAGTGTAGAGTGTAGAGTCCAGATTCATGTTTGAATTTCAACTTGAAAACCATTAGAGTGTGTCTATGTGTATGTGTGAGAAAGATATCAGATGAACTGTTTTACCTATATGGGCCCACAATCATCTGTGAAATTCGTTTTTTTCATATCTAGTTTGCAGAGTTATTCAGAGAACTAAATGTGATAATGGTTGTGAAATTAGAAAGCATTGTACATGAAATAGGTGCTTAGGTCATTGACTCTTTGAACCCCTGCACAAGGATTTCCTGTGGTGCTAGCAAGCTTCTAGCAGAATTCAAGCCCCTTCTCTGGTTGTACTTCTAGTGGGAAAGCAGACTGAATTTGTTGGAAGATTGAAATTCAGCTGTACATTCAATTTTTTCTGCCTAGCAAGGGATACCCTATACACCAACAAAAAACAAAATCCCACATTTCTCCAACTGATATTAATCAGTATGCAAATAAGATGCAGCCTCAAAGCCTGGCTGGCTGGAAGGAGAACTCAACCTCTGCTGAGTCTCCAGAGGGGATGTTTGAAGCAACTATGAGCCTTACCTGTGCAAGAGGTATACTGGGGCAAGGCTTTGCTCAGGCTTCAGACAAGTCCTGGGAGGCCTGTGTGAGCATGCATGGATGTGTGTATTGATGTGTTTGAGGAGGCGGGGCAGACTCCTAGCAATCCTGTTGGTTGCCTCCCTTTCTAGACTTTTCCTTGACTAAACTTACCACAACACAGTCATAGCAATAATGATTTTGCATTCTTGAGTGCCTGCTTGTGCTGGGTGCCACTTGAGGCTGGCAACAACCTGTTGGGTAAGTGCACTACCATTTTATTGCCATTTCAGAGAGGAATATTTGAGCCAGAGATGGGAAATAATTTTCCCAAGGTCACAGAGCTACTAACTCAAGTTTCTCTGACTCCCAAGTTCCTGTGGTTTTTCCTTCTTCCAAGCTGCCTTCCACAGAAAGAGCAAAATGAATGATCTGGGAAAGAACAATTCCTTTTGCCTGGGGGCACCTGGGAAAGCCAGTTTACAAGGTCCTTGTTTAGGCAACAGAAGAAGAATTGCCCCTAGGCTCTCAGCATGGGGTGGAATTTGTGTTGATAAGCCATGTACCTGTTGCTAAGGACACATAGAGGAGAAGGGAAAATCATACTTTTTGGTCTAGCATCTAGAGCTGATCAGCTCAACCAGGGATGGCTTGCATCTTTGGTATTGGGAGGCAGAGGGGTGTCCTGAGTCCCGCATAGGAATCTTTATCTTTGGTTTGCAAAGCACTTGGGTAATCTGTAGTATGGGGAATGGAAGTATACAGGCTACAGGCAGAAAGCTTGCAAGAAAGTGGCCTTTAGTGAGCTCCTCTTCTTTTGTACCTGTGCCATCCCTAGTGCCATCAGAGCCACTGGATTCAGCCTTCAACCAACTGAGCAAATGGTCTTTGGTTATAGTGTCTTCTTGGTGTGAAGAGTTTAGCTGGTGTGGGTCATGGATGTCAGCATTGTGCTTGGAAACTTGGAGATCATATCCAGCTCAGCTGGAGATTTCTTGACTTATTCCTCTGAGCTCACTCAGCCCCACTGATTCCTTCTCAGAATTCACTCCCAAAGAATCTCTTCCTATGCCTCTTGTAGCACAGGCTACCATCCCCTTACCCCTATTTTGGATGAACATAGTAGATTCCCATCAGAAGAAGCCTCTTGACTCTCGGGCCCATCTACCCACTGCCTCAGCGTCCTCTTCCTCAAAAAGTACTCTGAGTAGATATGTAGTTGGGCCACTCTGTGCAAAGAAATACCAGGCCAGGTCAGACCTCTGAGTCAAATAGTCAAGTCAGGGAGATTAAACATAAGCTTATAAAAAGTGAAGTGGCAAGGCAAGACTTGAATAATAGTTCATGTAGATAACATGAAAGAAGATAGGCCACAAGGCAGGGTGTGATTAATTTTCTAAAAAGTTCTAATGATAATCACTTAGAAGTTTAGACATGGGAGGCTTAGAGGTGGGCAGAAGAGGCCATGGTGGACTTAGGGTGAGAAATCTTGATTTAAGAGATAGGCTCTGATCTGTGTCTTTCCAAATGAGGATAATTTGCATGGGGAAAAGGATAGTGGAAATAAATCTCATTTATTATAGAGTAGTGAGTATGTATTGTGTCACCTGTGTCCATTGTAGGTGACACTGGGGGTAAGAGGCAGCTCTCTCATGTTGCTTATAGACACAGCTTGACCCAAGTATAAAAATATAAGGTACAACCAAGAGGCAGAGAAGTTATTTGGTTTTCTGTTTCCTAGAAGATGCAGATTCCTTCAGAAGCATTCAAGGCCCTCTACCATGTAGTTCCAATCTACCACTCTGGCTTCATATCTGCCTGTTCTAGAAATTTTGCTTTATAAATTTAGATGCTGGATTGTTTGGTGTGTTTAGATTCATGACTATTAGTACTTTTGGTGTATTGTATCTTTTACTTATTTATTTTAAATCTCTCTCTATTCTGCCTAATTCTGTTGCTTGCAATTCTACTTTGATAGTAATAGTACCAATACTGTTTACTTTGCATTTTGTTATATCTTCGCCTTTTTGTTTTGTGTCTTTCTGTGTCGTTTTTTTTTTATGTGTTTTGAAGCTATAAGCCAGGCTAAATGTGGTCCAATACCAGCCTTGAAAGTGACTGCAGGGGTGCGGGGGGAACTTGAGGATCCAGCTAAGTAGAAGCAATCAGAACGGAATGCCAAATGACAAATAGCGAAGTTCAGAGGTAGCAGCCAAAACACATCCTTAATCCAAACAGCTTCCAGGAAACTAGACAGGATATTTGAATGTCTTTGCCTGTTCCTCTCTCAATGGGTAAACAGAATCTTTGGCATCTACTGGACCTGCTGCTTCTGGCTTCCTTGAACTTTGCTCACTCTTACCAGTGGTATAACTTGTACCAAACTTGGGCTATTTCTTGTGCTAGTTGTTTGACCAAACTGGGCCCAGTCTACTTTTACCTATAACCTGCCAATGACTTTAGCAGTGACTCAAATGTAGGTCTTGTTGCCTAGGCACATTTCCAGTCCTGAATAAAACTGATAATGGTAAAAGAACCCTAGAAAGTAGGAATCCTGCTATAATAACCAATATCTAAAATTTAAGGGAGAAACTATGTACCTATGATCCATACCAAGTTCAATTCCTACTAAAAGGAGTGGGAGTTTCAAGTCTATAAAACTAAGTAGATTTGGAATGTGAGTAATTCCAAATGACCATCCAAGATGCTGTCACATGGTACTGTGGATACCCATAGGCTCAAGGAAGAGGCAAGTTATGGGAGGCCATGTACTGACTCATGTGATCTTTCTGGACTGCAGAATGCAGCAGTATTTAGAGACCCCCAAAAGTAGAGTATTAATACAATATGGATGGGGGAAAGGGCCAAGGAAGGCATTATACTTCATTCTAGTCTAGTATGTGCCTAGGGTCCTCAGAGGCAGGCACTGTGAGTATGTGGTGGCTCCATTGTGTTTCTCATGGACATAGCAGATACAAGTAGGTTCTAAGAAATACGGCGTAGAGTTCTGCCTAAGTATATGGTGAAAGCTCAGTATGCCTTTATGAATTAAATACTAGTGACTTGTCTTTTCACATGACTGTATATTTTTCACTTGTATAAAATTCTTTTATATTTTTCACTTGCATAAAAATCTTACATTTTTCACTTGCATAAAAATCTTTCATATTGCCTTGCACTTTACAGTTTAGAAAATATGTTCACATATTATTGAGTTTGATTCTCAGAACAACTGTTGTAGTACAGCTCATCCTCTCCACATTGCAGATGAGGAAACATAATCTCAAATTGATTAAGATGCTTGCCTGTACTCACCTAGCTAGTAAGTTGCACAATTTAAACCCAAGACTTCTGATATCTCATTCCAGTTTCTTTTCACAAAACTGCCACTGCTGTCATCTCTCAGTATGAGCTGTAACAAACAACCGTGATTGGGACAGTCTCTGCAAACTATAAAAATGCTAAAGAAATATGGCCACAAGAACATCTAATTTTTACAATTGGGCTTTGTGCTTAAAGCCTCAGGACAGAAGCATAATAAAACCATTCATTACAATAGATCAACTGACAGCTGCAATAATTACAAACTCATAGCAGCATTAAGCTGTGTTTCACGTTTGTCTTCAGAGTGGAGAGGCACTTTTAGGAAAGTTTATCTTCATTGTTTTAAGAATAAGGATTTCTGCTGAGAAGCTTCAGGTCATTGAGGATGAGAGTCAGAGTTGTGGAAGGGCATTGAAGGTCTATAAGCACAGATTTCTCATAAGCCTGAGGACCAAGGAGCAGGAGGTCGCAGGAGGCAGATCTTTCTAACGAAGGCAGCTTCCTTGCTTACAGAAATGTTCACTCTTGAGGGTACCTATTTTTTTTCCTCCTCCTTCTCTACCACTAAACTTTTGACAGCTCTACTTTTTAAAAATGTGGAAAATTAAACATATACAAAGTAGCGAAAATAGTTTGATAACCACATACCTATTACCCAGCTCCAATAATTATCAACTCAGAGCCAGTATTGTTGCATCTCTGCCTCCATCTGCTTAATCACTTCCATATTATTTTAAAGCAAATATCAGACTTCATATCAGGTAATCCATAAGTATTTTAGTAGGTATCTCTAAAAGACACAAAATATTTTTATAATGTAACCACAATATTATTATCAAATATAAATAGAGCAGTAATCTCTTAATATAATCAAATATCTGTTCAGTGTCCAAATTTCCAGACACACACACACACACACACACACACACACACACACACACACACACACCACACTATACTGTTTAAATAAGAATCCAAATAAAGCTCATATATTAAAATCGATTACTATGTCTTTCAGGATTAAAAAAAAAAACTGTAAGAACACTCTCAATCTTTTTTTTTTCTCCCTCATAATTTATTTGCTGAAGAAACCAAGATGTTCTCCTGTAGCATTTTTCACAATCTGGATTTTTCTGACTGAATCCCTATGGTTTAGGTTATATGTTCCTTTGTCCTTTGTATTTCTTATGAATTGGTAGTTGTATCTTAAAGGCTTGATCTGACTGCATTTCATTTTGAAGGAGCAGTAATATGTCATAGATAATATTGACTACCTTCTTCAGGAGAACATCCTGTCTAGGTGCCTCCCTTTTTTGGTAATGATGACAATCATTATTGCTCAATGCCTAGATCCATTAGTTCATTAGTGATTGCACAATAGTGATATTCTAATTCTAATTACTTCTTCACTTATTAACCACAGTACTTCTATAAAGAGAAATTTCCCCCACCTACTGTTGGGTTGCCTAGTGGTATAGTCAGTATGGAAATGCAGGATTAATATATGATTCTTTCTCTTTAAGTTTTTGAAATAATAACTTAGCTCTCTATTATTGTGCTACAATGACTAATTACATTTTTTATAATGAAATCACAGATTTGAACAAATTTGATGTGTTAAATCCATTGCAGTCATTATTATATTTATTTATTTTTTGATATTCAGATTATTTCATCTTTGACCAGTGGGAGCCTCTTCAAGTTGGCTCCTGAGTTTTTTAGCTATGACCCCAGTCATATTTGATAATTTTCTTGCTCTTTGGTGGGATAATATACTTCAGGCTCATCTATCTTGTACATTTCCTGACCTAGATCTAGAATTAGCCATTTCTTTAAGAAGCCCTTGTTTCTTTTAGTGGTAAATGATATTTCAAGAGCATGATCTGCATTTTAAGGGTGTTCATTGTTACTGGGTTCATCATTGTTTCTATAGCTTCTCAGCAGAAGAGCTAAGAAATATATTTTTTAAGACAAAAGATAGCATGAGTTCATACTGATACTTCCGATTTAAATTCAGGACTACAGGGTGTTTATGTAGCATCTTCTGTCTTACATCCACATCTCTTTACTCTCGTACTAAGAATCCCAGTTTTCAAGGCTACTGGGGATAATAGAATTAAAATATTATACAATTACTTATTCAATTTATCTCATCATACAAACAGAACTGTTTCAGAATAATAATACTAATGCTACAATCACAATATGATTACTGTAAATAATTTATAACTTTTTGTAGTTCTTGTACTTAAAGCATATCTCACTAGGGATATACTATCAAATTATTGTTTGAAAGTCATGTGGAATAGTTTCTATCTGCCACGAACTACATACACAATTAGATTATTTATTTTATTTTGCTTTCAATTTTTGAGAATTGCTGTTTTATAGTGTTCTCAGTGTTCTTTTATGATTATATAATATAATTACATGATTCTAAAGTAAAACCTGTAAGCCAAAATATATTCAAATAAATCTAGCTTCTAGTTTGATATAGTCCCATTATTTATTTTTGCTTTCACTTCCCTTGCCTTTGAGGTCAAATTCCTAAAATTCTCTCTAAGACCAAGGTCCATAAGTTTAGTGCCTATGTTTTCTTCTAAGTATTTTATTGTTTTAGGCCTTGTATTTAGATCTTTGATCCATTCTGAGTTAATTTTCGTGTATGGTGACTAATAACAGTTTAGTTTCATTCTTTTGCATGTGGCTTTCCAATTTCCCCAGCATCATTTATTGAAAAGGCTTTTTTTCTCAATTGTATATTTTTGGCTCCTTTGTTGAAAATTATTTGCCCATATATATGTGGGTTTAGTTCTGGGCTCTCAATTCTGTTCCATTGGTTTGTGTGACTGTTTTTTTTTTTCTGCACAGCAAAAGAAACAATCAACAAAACAAGAAGGCAACAAACTGAATGACAGAAAATATTTGCAAACAAAACCTCTGATAAGGGCTTGTTTTCAAAATAAATAAAGAATTCATACAACTCAACAACAAAAACAGACAAACAATCCAATTAAAAAATGGGCAGAAGACCCAAACAGATTCTCTCCCAAGAAGACAAGCAAATGGCCGAGAGATACATGAAAAGATGCTCAACTTCACTAGTTATTAGAGAAATGTCAATCAAAACCACAATGAGGTACCACTTGTTAGAATGGCTGTTATTAATAAGATAAATAATAATGAGTATTGGAGAGGATAAAGAGAAAAAGGAACCCTCATACACTGCTAGTGGGAACATAAATTGGTATAGTCAACATGGAAAACAGTATGGGGGTTCCCCCCAAAATTAAGAATAGAGCCACCATATGACCCTCTTCTGGGTATCTACCCCCAAAATTTGAAAACATTTATTTGTAAAAATATATGTACCCCTATGTTCACTACAGTATTGTTCATGGTGGCCAAGACATGGAAATAACCAAAGTGCCTTTTTATAGATGATTGGATAAAGAAGATGTGAGATACACATACACACACACATATGTATGTATATGTATATATACACATATATACACATACATACAAAAGAATATTACTCAACCATAAGAAAAGATAAAATACTGCCATTTGCAACAATATGGATGACTCTTGAGAATATCATACTAAGTGAAATAAGTCAGGCAGAAAATGTCAAGAACCATATAATTTCACTCATATATGGGATATAAACTGAAAGCAACAAATGAACACAAGACAAACAAAACTCACAGACACAGAAAACAGTTTAGTAGTGACCAGAGGGAAATGGGGGAGGGGGAATGTACATAAGAGTAAAGGGGATCAAATATATGTTTATGGAAGGAGATTTGACTTTGGGTGATAAGCACACAATACAATATACAGATGATGTATTATATAATTGTACACTTGAAACCTATATAATTTTATTAACCAATGCCACCCCAATAAAGTTAATAAAATTGAAAAAAATCTAGCTTCTATCCCTGTCTGCTTCACTCTGTTTCCTCCTCACCTTAGAGGCAGGCATTTCAAAAATGTTTATGGCTCATTCTTTATATTTTAATGTTTTAACATAAGAATATCCATATATCTTTATATCCCTCCTTTCTTGAATAAATTGTAGCACAATCTACACATTTTTATATACACTGGAAATTAATTTATAGTAGAATATTGAGATCTTCCTCATTTGTTTAACAGCTGCATAGTACTCCATTATATGGATGCATCATAGTTTGTTCAACCAACCCCCTACTGAACATTTCAGCTGTACCAGTCTTTTGCTTTTACAAATTGTTCTGCAACAGACAGCTATGTGTATATGTATTTTTATATTTTTGCCAGGCTTATCCATGGGATAGATTCCTAGAATTGGTATTGTCAGGCCAAAAGGTAAACACACACATATTTTTGCTAAATATTGCCAAATTTCTCTCCATAGGTGGGATACCATTTTACATTCCCAACAGTGAGGTTAATAGCATTTCCATTCTGGTTATAATGTAGCCTTCCATGCTTTGCCTTTAGTTGAAAATTCAATAACAAGCTCTGATAGTGAGAGGCAGCAGAGAGAGTAATTAGACGTGCAGGCTATGAGGTCAGACTGCCTACATTTCAAACCCTGGCTCTGCCACTTAGTAGCTGTGTGTCCTTGAGCAAATTACTCAACCTCTACATGTCTGACTTTTTTCATCTATAAAATGGGGGTAATGAAAAAATTTTCTAAGAGGGTTGTTCTAACAATTAAATGTGATAAGCATCTAAGTAAAGCACTTTGTGCTATGCCTGGTACATAGTATACACTGAATAAATGTTAGTTACAGCCAGTAGTATTTTAATAAATTCTTGTAAGAACCGGTGAGGTATAAAGATGAGAAAAACTGAGCACAGAGAGATGAAATAGTTTGTCTTGGGTCACTGCTAGGAGCTGATGCTCAGGCCTTTCTCCAAAGTCTATGCTATCAGCAGAAATGGTATATGGCAGTCTTCCTCTCTAAGACTAGTCTGAGATGAGATGGGGCACAGGTAGCTAGGGTAGTCCAGGTTCCAACCCCCTTCCAGTGGCTGTCTTGCTAGACCTGCTGTGCTCTCTGCCTCTCACTCTGAGTCCCAATTGGCTTTACTCTTGCTATCCCTACAGATACTCTGGGTTCCTGTGAGTGGAGACAAATAAAGAAGGAATACTGAAATTAGTTTTCCTGGGCCTTCTTCTCTCTGTTTCCTGGCCTGAAGCCTTAATCCTTGCTATGGGTAGAACCTCCTCACCTAAAAAAAAAAAAAAGATTTTAAAATACCTACACAAATCATGAATATATCCCTTTTCTTGCCTGATTTTGCAAGATTTAGCAGAGCTCTCCAAACTTAAACTCATCTCTCTTGCACTCCTACCATATAACTGTGCTCTGTATCCAGGCTCCTCTTGCCTGTTTTTATCCCCAGGTGACCCCGAGCCTTGTATGCTCAATAAATATTTTTGCTTTGAATCCATATGCAAGAGGAGATGTGTGTGTGTGTGTGTGGAGAAGGTGAAATTCTTTCTGTGTGTAATTGAAAAACAATGCTCTGAGTGATAGGACATTTGTTGTTCCCTATAGAGATGTTTATTTCCTCCTTGGTGCTGAGTCTTTGGGGCTGAGGTACTGTGCAGCTCAACATCGCTTGACTTACTCATCAAGCAAGCTTTTCCGCAGGTGTGGGTAACTGAGACAAGACAGGAATTTAGCACATAACTCATTTTTTATTATTAAAAATGATTTTTAAGTACCTTCACAAATCATTAATACATCTACAAATCTCTACAATCTTCCATCTCCTACCAGAAGCAGGTCCAGATTGGAGGGGGGGACTGAAGTTTATCAAATTTGTATGACCCTCTTTAAGAAAAAAACTGAAATTACAAATTAAAAATTAGATACAAAAGTCAATATTTATTTAGAAAAGGAAAATACATCACAGAAGTCAAAAATTTGTAAGGCTGACAAATACCACAGACATCATAAAGTTCCAGAAAAAAAACACACTATTTTAACTAAGTAACTGTCTGACATATTCTTTAATCCTTTCTGCATATGACAATTTTATAATATTTTCTATGGATAAAGTTGGAAGATAATTTTCTTTTCCTCTATAATTAATCGTTGAAATTTGTTTCATATTGCTGATAGTTCAGAAAACCTTGTTTTTCCCTCCCAGCTTTATAATTCTTTGTTGGTAATTCATCTAAATTGTTAATTTCATCAAATTTAAAAAAATCTTTCTTTCTTTTTAAATATGTATATAAGATTTGAAAGAATTTTTCATAAACTAGCTTCTGACATGGTACACTCAGTCCTCATTTGTCTTCCACTAATCATATATCTTTGGTACCAGCTGCTATAGGACATGAGCACAAGCAGTATGATTTCTGGACCTTTGTGTCATGATCCCAGTTGAGTCAGCCTAATGGGTAGAAGAAGTGTCCTGGAAGTCATTCCTATAGCAGGATGCTTAGGAACAATTTAACTAATCATGGAAGTAATTGGAAATCCCATAAATATATACTACTTAGCTCAAAATTGATATATTTCAAGTGAACTTTCCCTAGCCCAATCCTTGAAATAAATATAGCCATTTCATTACCATCTGAGACAAAGGGAAATGTGGTTGAGGGGCAAGTCAGAGTCAAAAGAATCAGCAGACTTAACTGACTATGATTAAAACATCTTACTTTTGCAAATTTAAGAAAAGCTATGGCCTTGTGAACACATTGGTAGGGACCTTGTAAATGCCCACCCCCTCCCCATCCTATTAATCTTTGTGTCCAAGAACCTCATACAAAGCCTTTTGAATTATTTATAAGCCTGATCTAAGATATTTCATGGACCAAGTTTTTTTTTTTTTTTCAGGCGAAGCAACCCTTGGTTGACTTCACAGATTGCAAGGACCCTATCAGCTTACAATCCCTTTTTTAAATTTATTTATTTATTTATTTATTTATTTATTTATTTATTTATTTAGTTTTTACACCTACAGCACCTGGTCTTCCTAGGTGGTCTCCCATCCTAGTACTAACCAGGCCCAATCTGGCTTAGCTTCCGAGATCAGACGGGATCGGGCATGTTAAGGGTGGCATGGCCTTAAACTCAAGATTTTAAAAATTTAAAATCTCTCTTCTACCAGTACTTTTTCTAACTTTAGATCTTTGAACTGTTTTTTTTTTTTTTTTTTTTTTTGGTTAAGGATAAATGTTAGCTTTATGCCTCAAAAACTAGGATAGATAAGTGAAGCACCTTGGGCATACTTCTCAAGGAGGCACTAGATGTCTCACTTATTTCATCCTAGTCCCAGCCTGGCCACAAGCTTTGCCTATTCTAGATGGCACCTTGTTGAAGTGAAAAAATTGAGTTAATGTCAAAAATGAAATGCAAGTTCTTACCAAGTAACCAAATAGCTATCACTTTGCTGAGAGAATCAGTAGGAACATAGTGTTCTTTTTAGTCTAAGGGGCATCATTAAAAATGAAGGCTCCCTGTCTGTACAGCACACAGAGCTAATACCATCAGCAGCTAAATTCTCAGATCCAAGCTCCAGCCCAACAACAGAATAAATAGCAGATTTAATAATCTCAATGCATAGGCAAGAACAAGCGTCTCAGTCTCCAAGTTCAGAATTCTACTAGACAGATTGGGAAAGGGCTGCACCATACCTATGACATAGTAAAAAGAGAGTGAGCATGCAGAAGAGAGCAGAAGCTAGGGAAAAGTTTGCCATAGAGCAATCCCCTGCAAGGATGGCTTCTCTTCCTTTCATCCTTGACTCCAGAGAAGATGTGACCACCACGGAGGAATCAATGCCAAGGCTCCCTTCATAACCTTTGATGATCATGTCATTTGAAAGAGGGAAACTAATAGATTTTCACTTTTTCTTGGTTCCTGAAATTTTTCTTAAATTTCCAAATATCTTAGCACCAAAACAAGATAAGCAGTTACTATGGGTCCAGTACCTTAGGTATGTATGAATCTAGCTAGTTAAGTTGGTGAGATCATGGTGCCACAAGCTCTGACTCCTTAGTAAACATTAACTGAGTCATGTGAATAGCCTCCCACATGTTTAACCTGCAAAAAAGGTGATTGAGAGGAGTTAAAGCGGGGACAGTTTCATATAAATGCATATTATATTGTGCCCACTACTAGTTAAAGTAGTATTAGGTTCAAGGACTACCAGCAAGGCTACTCAGATCTTGTTTTAGGTGTGGCCCAGCAAGAAGAGTTCTAAGAAGCTGAGGATTATGGGGAAGCTTGCTTTTGAATTCATGGAGGAACATCGAGCTTATAAAAGACATGACACCCAGAAAGTCAGAAAAAGTAGTCCAAAAGGCTGCCAAACTGAAACCCTAAGGCAGACAGTGAGAGTTGGGCCTAGCGTGGGGTAGAGCTTTGGAAGCAATGGTGCAATGTCATAGTACATGAAGGATCAACAGAATGATGGCCATGTTGCTCAGACTTGATGACTGATTCTTCTAGGCATTTAATTTTATATCTTTATGTAAAATATTTGTTGAATAAATAAATCTCCTTTATTTAGACATACTGTGTATGTAGGAATTTGATGTGCAGTACAATCTATGCTTGGGATCAGGTCAGATTCTCTTCCTGACTCATCAATAAATGCTGAATAAAATAGCAGTCAAAGCAAATGATCTAACTATGGGAACAAGTACCTCTTTGAAGGGCCATCCTGCTCTCATTCCATTCAGGCAAAGATTGCTCAACTTGTTCTCTCTTGATAGATCATCTCACAAAATCATTGGGCTGTTAAGCATTGAGCTTTGCACAGTCCATTTTTGAAACCTCTTCTGCTGTCTCTTCTGTGGGCTTCCAGATGGGCTGGCAGTCAGCCAGGTTGGTTACAGAGGGCATATATTCTAAAGGGCCTCTATGCACTTGAATGTTTCAAATGTCTTTTTAAAAATCATTAAACAGACTGTGAGGCTTAGACAAACACTTGTGCCCATCACTGGTGTCTTGTTCTGCATACTTTATTAACTGAGCATTAGTGGCAAGGGCTTGGAAACCTGGTGGTGAAACAATGAAAAGGCTGAAAGTTTTGGGCTGCTTACTGGTGGTGATGGAGATGCTAGTACAACACAATTAGCATAATTTTTAAAGAAAAGCCTCTTTATCTGTAACCTAGACAGGCACTGGTCCTCTCATGTTTGTGCCATTTGAGCTTCCATTGACCGGTTCAGACGCCTTCCTGAATGAGAATTTTCCATCTCTAAAATTGGTGTAAATTGCCAGGCTAGGAATGGAGCACTCTTGGTGTTTGAGTTGAAAGGGATTTCTCGCTGGCATATAAATAGATGCCAGGTAGACAGAATGTTCTCCTGTCTCAGTAGAGTGTATTCTCCCCTCCATTCAGTTACTAAATCCAGACTCTGAGAATTATTCTTGACACCTCCTTCTCCCTGATTTCCTACAGTCAATCTATCACCCAATCCTGTAGGTCTTACGTCCTAGATACCTTTCTTCTATGTCTACTTCCCTTCATCCTCTTTGCTTACCCAAATTACCATCATCTCCTCTTATCTGGACAACTGTCCTGATTCCCAGCACAACTCCTAGCTTCTATCCTTACCCACTTTTGATCTGTTCTCCATACACTGGCACAAATAACCTCAATAATGCAGGTCTTATCAAATATCTCTCTCTTTATCTCTTTTTTTTTTTTGCTTAAAACCTTTGAAAGGTTTTCTGTTAGTCTTAGGCTAAATCTCCAAATCCTTAATACCACCTACATAGGCCCCACTGACTACTGCAGCCTCATCTTGAGCCACTCTCCACCTCACTCTCTGCCATCCAGAGACACATGCTGCCTTTTGATTCTTCAGAAGATATATATTTCTTTCTGTATCTGGGTCTTCCTTTGCACATAATTCTTTTGCGTGGAATACCCTCCTATTCTGTTCTTTATGTCTAGTTAGTTTTCATTGATCCTTAAAAGTGTTACTCAAATGTCACTTTGTCAAAGAAGCCTCTGTCACCCTCATCCAGGATAAGGTTATTTCTGGCTGTTGTTTGTTTTCATAGCTTTGAGTACTTCTTTGTAGTACTTCTCACCAGTGTAGCCATGTGATTAATTGGATTATTAATTGTTCAATGACAGTCCCGCCTCTAGACCATTGGTTCTAGGAAGGCAAGAAACATGCTGTCTTCTTTGCTATGGTAAACCTAGCACCAAGAACAGGGCCTGGCATGTTGGAGCCTCATATTGGATACTTGTCAAATGAATGAATGTGTTGTAGGTACTGTTATATCAGTTACTACCTGCGTGCTCTTAAGTTAGTTACTTAACATTTATGTGATTCTTCATTTATAAAATGGGCTGCTTTAAGGATTCATTGAAAACACTTGTCAATTAGCACATGACAGATACTCTACAAATATTAGTTTTTTCTCAAGATAGAGAATAAGATTTCTTGGCATTGGTGACTAGAATTTCTATCAACCTGGTCAAACATTTCTGAATCCATCCTGCTAACAAAATGTAGTCTCTTTTGGACAAGCGATTATCGCTTGGAGGACAGGATAAGGAATACATTCATCTAGGCCTGCAAATTCCCAGAGCAAAACTGAGCAACGAATCTCTCTCCATTCCTTTATTTAACAAATATTTATTGAGCACCTCCTATGAGTTTGGTATTTGGAATAGTGACCAATGTAGTCTCTGATCTCTTGGTGCTTACAGTTAGCTCCCCTCAATTACAAGCATACTTTGGATATATTGCAGGTTTGGTTTCAGACCATTGCAATAAAGCAAGTATAGCAATAAAGTTAGTCAATCCTTTTGCTGGTGGAGGGCCTTGCCTTCAATTTGTAAAAAGTGCAACATCCGTGAAGTGCAATAAAACGAGATATGCCTGTATCTGTTTTTCATATCACCAAATAAATGGTTCGAGTCTTCTGGATCTGTCTTTAGATAGCCCCAGCTATGGCTTGTGGCATTGTGTGGAGGAGCCTTAGCTCTGTTGGTTCAGTTAAAGCCATTTTCTTTAGATATAGATGCCCTGGGATTTTTAAATAACTATCTTCTTAATATTTTTGGCTTGTGCTCTATATCCCCATCCTCTCCTGACCCACACCTGAAATTGCATTCTCTCTCATGCCATGAATGCAGATAGGGTGTTTGTCCTCATTTTCAGAACAGTAGCTATTTGCAAAGTGTCAGGGAAGGAAAGGTAGGAAAGGTGAATGGAAAATGTTTTCATGGTATGTTGAAACTATTCAGTTTGTTTTTATTCCCTACCATGTGTCCAAGATGGCTGCACGGCTCTGATTCTGAAGCCTGTTTGCTTTTCTCGGCGATTTTAGCATATTAAAGAAACCTACCTATTGAAATACAAGAGAAACACATGACTCCAAGGACCTCAAGCTCTCTCTCCTTTTGCGATGTTCAAGAATAATGATCCATGACATTATGTGTGAATAAGGACACCTGAATTAAGAAACACACATATACAAAACTACTACGCAGAACAACTCATGCCATCATACTGACCCTTTCAGGCTCAAGTTGCTGGGTCCATCCAAACAGGATGGGAGAACACCCTCAGAACCAAGGTCTCTTGAAACCGTGAAACAGGATGGTCTGCAAAATCTGTTCTCTCTCAGTCACATAAAGAATCATCTGGTCATGGAGAAAGAAAGAAACCTGTCAGTACCTATTTATTTATTTTGGAAAGTGGTAACAGCACCGGTATGTGTATGAGTGGTAACAGCACCGGTATGTGTATGAGTGTGAATGTGTGTCTGGGCTTGAGCTTGTTGGTTTTGGGAGGACCTATTAATTATTAGGGGGAAGAGCCCCATTCTTCCTGTTTTCAGAAATGCAGGGGCCTCTCATGTGACAGAGCCAGTTCCACAGCTTTGCCTTTAATGGAGTGAGCAGATTGCAGGAAGAATACGATGCTGCTCAGTAAATTTAATGACTTTATGAAGATAAATGTTTCCCTTCTGAGGCTCCTTCTTGTCAGAATACATTTAATACTGCCATTCCTTTGAGAGCTAAATTCCTGTAGCACTTTGTAGCATATTAACATGTTTTTCTCACCACATGAAATTGCACTTCAAGCAAGAAATAATAATGTTTCTGCCTCCCCTTGTACATTTTTATTACTGCCAATGAATAGGAGTAAATTAACTATTATGGTTAACATTATTCACGGGGACAAATTCCTAACTCATTTTACAGAGAATAATAAATAAATGAATGAATAAGATGGCTTTAATTTTACATGTGAATTATCAAAGATTCTTCAGAGTAACGAAAGAGAGACCATCATGTTTATACACAAGATACAAATATATAGCCAGTGTTTAGCATCATGAGCTATGTCATCCAATAGTCACTTGTTTTTGGCTATACACTTAACCATGCTGCTCCAGGTCCAAGTCTATGGAGCCATATTCCCTTTCATCAGTCATCCTCAGCTACATAGCACACACTCTAATTATATACTCAAAAAGCTATATTTAGGTTTTACAGAATCTAGCTACAATTTTTGTCCAGGCATTTATCACTTCATTCCATAGGCAACTTCAGGACTAGGCAGATCTTGTTCCAGTTAATGATATTACAAGGCAAATTCCACTCCAGTGGAAACTGCCAAAATCCTAGCCAGTGGTTCTTTCATTTGGAATTGTTGCCTTCAACAACCCAAATTCCAGTATAGTGACATAATTTGAATACCTCGTATCTTGTTCTAATGTTTTTTTGTACCATAAATTATCAAGGATCTGAAAGGTACAAGCAAGCAGGATAATAGGGAATAGAATGGCATATACATCCTCTGAACTATTATTCTACTTAATGGACTTCCCAGATCTCTGTGGCTACACTGCCACATTTGTGCCCTCCCTGCCAGATGGCTATTGAGCAGGACCTGTATAGGGGTGAAGATACATATCTGAGGGATTTTTAGGCTTCCTGAGAGAGCATATGCCACATAGTATCCTTGGTTAGTTACCTTTAGGAGGCCATGGGCTGAATCTCTGCAGAGTGTGGTAGGCCTTTAGGGAAAGAGAATTAGCCTAGTGGAGAGAAGATCAGGGTAAAGAAGACTTCCAGGCAGGCACATGCTAGAAGCAGATATGTGGAGGTTGGAATGTACCGAGAGTAATTAGGCAGGGAGTGAGGAGGAGTCTCTTCCATTTTGTTTATGTCATCTTCATTCATAGCATTAATTCAGGTCTTCCACTAAAAATATTGACGTTTGGACCTAAATGCAGAAGTTTACACTAACTTTGTAAAACTTAAACTTCACAGTTTCTGCTCAGTAGCTCTTTCTTTCAAGTAATCATGTATCCTTATACTCTTCAATATAGTTTATTTCCCTCCCAGTTTCATGATATCTGTAAATTTTATCTATAGGTCATCAGTGCCTGCATCAGAGTGTCACCCTCTAGCTAACACAGTTCAGTTAATTAGAATTTGGGGTGTATAGGCAGTCATTCAATTGGTTATAAACCCACTAAACTGTACTGTGATTTATAGAATTGCCAGCTTCTCTTTTTGGAAAAGTTACAGTAGAATTTTGCCTTTTCTACTCGCACTCACAAAATAAAGAGGTTTTAGTCAGCAATCTGAGATCCTTGGAACTCTAGCAGTCTGCATTTCTGTCAGACAGTCTGTGGGTCCCAGACTTCTACTTGCCTAAGAGTAGTCCTGATTCATTAGCCATAAAATTCATAAAATTGATTAACAATTGCCCTAAGGAATTTTGTTTCTTTTGCGACTCTTGGTTCTATTACTTAAGTTGCCAGTTAGGAGGGGATTTGAAAGTATAGGAGCAAGCTTCCTTATTTGTTGGGCTTGATTCTTAATCAAAATCCCTTCTGTAATACAATGTGTGGGTATCATCTCAGAGGCCTCTGTAACTTAACATGTCCAAACTGAACTCAGCTTGTTCTCTGGCCCCAAAGTTATTCCTTTTGGAATAGCATCCTGTCTCCCCCTGATAGAATTTCTCATGGTTTGTAATTATTCATGGCTTGGTAGTATTATTTGCTCACTGTTTTTTCCCCTCTGGAATTTCTGCCCACCTAAGAGTTGAAAACTGGTCTCAGTGTAATTGTGCATTTTGACTTTGCCTTTCTTACAGAATGCTCTATACCACATTGCATTTGTTAATTTAGTTATCTATCTCTAGCCAAAGACTATGAGCTCCTTGAGGACAGAACATGCCATGAACTGAATTGTGTCCCCCCAAAATTCATAAATTGTTGCCCTAACTCCTAATGTCACAATATTTGGAGATGGAACATTTGGGAGGTAAGTTAAGATGCAATCATGAGGATAGGACCCTTATAAGAAGTATGCTCATATGAAGAAACACCAGAGAGCTTGCTCTCTCTCTCCATGCACACACAATGCACAGATCATGTGAATATGCAGTGAGATGATGGCTGTCTATAAGTCAGGAAGAGGGCCCTCGTCAGTACTTGATGGATCATGCTGGCACCCTGATCTTGGACTCCCAGACTCCAGAACCATAAGAAAATAGGTTTCTGCTGTTTAATCCACCTAGTCTATGGTATTTTGTTACGGCAGACTGATGTGACTAATACAGGCACATTTTCTTTACCTTAGGGCCTCCAATACTCCAGCACAAAATAGCTGCTCAGTATTTTTTGACTTGGCATAAAATAGATACTCATTAAAAAGCAGGTGGCTGAAGGAAGGACTCTATAACTGAGCAGCCCAGCCATTGTTTAGGTTAGAGTTCACATCTTGAACCCCCAAACACCAGCAGAGCAGCTGTGGTCCTTTCCTCTTGGCACATTTGTCATAGAAGATGCTGAGAAAGCTTGACTCCAGATCAATTTCCCCTCCCCAGGTTCCTCATATAAAAGTTGCCATAAAACAAAATAGATTAACTATGAAATTCCATTAGACCTCACACAAGCTTGTTGGAGAGCATTCTTTCCTGTGAGAAGAACCATCTGACCTTGCAGGAAGAAGCCAAGAACTCTGGAAAGAGATACTCCGAGGAAAGACAAGGTAACCAACTGTTCTTTTGGAGAATGTACTTACTGGCTTTTGATGCCCCACAAACTATGTCCAACTGCTGCTAAATGTCCAGCTTAGGTGAGGACCCAAATCTTTTCATTTAGTTCCTTTGGATACATTTGAAATATTTTTCAGTCTTTAAGAGATTAGAACACCAAAAGAGCCTAGCAGGGAAGCCTTGATAGAGAGGCCAGGAAGTCGAGCTTCTTGGGTTTTCCTAAGCCACATGCAGGCTCAGGCCCCATATGACTGGTTCTCCTTCATCCCTCTGGACTAGTGTTCTTTGTCTCCACTATATTATCATACAGGGTGCCAACTGGCTTCTGATCATAATGGGTTGGCTGCCTTAACAAGGATACTCCATTCTGTCCCAGCCTGGAATCTTCCATTTCTAAGAAGTTCTGATTACTTTGTGTGGGTAGTTTAAACCAACATCTAGGGACTAAGGAAGCTTATTGCTACTAGGATGTCCATACTTCTAGCTACTTCCAGTGGACAGAGGTAGGAAGCACACATGCACTCATGTGCCCCTCCCCATCTAATTTTAAATGGAATCTCGATATAGGTACTTTTAATTACAGTGCAAGGTTCTTTCCCTCTTTTCTCAATTCCATGTTTGAATCTCTTTTCTTCCAGAGTGAGAACTTTAATTTCCAACCTCATATATTTATTCATTTGCTCAAAATATGAAAAGTAGTGTCAGAGTTGTCACACCAATAGCACTATCAACAAGAAACCTATGCAGCCAAATTCCAGATTGATTGCAACAGAGGCATTACTTCATTACTGCAAGGTGAAGATGGAATTCTAGGTTTACCTCTGGGCTTTTGTTGACACTCATATTTGGGGGTGGTGGTCTTGTTATTGCTTGGTGGGGGTAGAAGTTCTGTCTCCCCACTAGGCCTCTACTGATACAACCCTGGTCAGAATAAAGAGAAAGAACTTCATTACTTGTGCCTACCTGGCCTCCTGACAGTGCATAGGGGGTGGGGCTGATCATTGCCCAGAGGGGATGAGAGTCCTGGTTCTCCACTTGGCCTTCCAAGACAGCACTCTAGCAGAGAGAGGGAAGAGCCCCTTGTTGCTGCTAGACAAGGGTGGGAGTTCTTGTTACTGCTGTGGTATCCACTGACACCACGTACAGGTACCCTTGTGTATTAGTCAGAGTTCCCCAGAGAAACAGAATTAATAGGGTATATATTGGCTTGTGTGATAATGGAGACTGCAGTATGAGCTGTCAGGTTGGAAACCCAGGGGGGTCAGTAGTGCAGATGAAGTCCAAAGACAATTGGCACCCTCTTCCCTGGAACAGCTTTGTGGAAGTCCTCTCTTCTTTACCTATTTTTCCTACAGTTACTCCTGGGAGTAAGCAAAGCCAATCTCTTCTTTGCTGAGGCTGGTGCTGAGGAGGTCACAGGGAAGTCCTGTATAACGTCAAACAAAAATAAGACATTTAAAACACACACACACACACACACACACACACACACAAACATGAAGCTCATGAAACTGAGGGTGAGAATTGTCCGTGATTTAGATGAATTACAGTGGGGTGTCCCTGTTGCGCCAGTACAATTCCACACAAAATAGTCTACAGGCTTTGAAGACAGGTTAAAATTTTAAATTTAATATCACTCATCCTAAAAGTTTTAATGGAAAGTACTTGGAACTGAAATGCCCCTTAACACTTTATCGTTTGGGATCTGGTGGACATGGTGTTCACCATCAAAGAACTCCACAGCGATTCTTCAGTGTCTCCAACCATGCTTTTTTGCCCTTTGTACCCCAAACCACAGATCCTGGTTCAATGGCTTCTGATCATGTTTCTACAAATCCTGAGGTACCTCTTACTTATAGAGTTGAGAACCACCAGTTACAGGATCAACTCCAACTTCATTGACATTGCACAAGTGGGCCTTCAATGGTCTGCTCCTTACCTTCCTCTCAGCATTCCTCTCTCACCTAACATTCCAGCCAGTAGAAAATACCCCTAGTTGAAGAAATTGCCAGGCTCTGAGTCTTATCTTTCACCATCTTCTCTGCCTGGAACAGCCCCTACTCTCTTCATGATGGTTGTCTACCTGGCAAACAACCACCCCATCTGGGAACCACACTCCTTTGTTAGAACCAATCCATTTAGAGTACCATGCAGACTTTTCTCCAGTGTTTTCTCCACTTTTGTTCCTTCACATTTCTCAGGGGAAGGTTCCTTGAGGGCAGAGATTTTGACTGATTTGTCATTAGAATCTAGAGTCTGGCATAAGGTATAATAAAGTGGGTGAGTACAGGATGCTTATTCTTGGAGATTTTGGAAGAAAAACAAAAGAAATGACATGCTATGTTACCACTATTATGCCAGTAGTTTTTGTCAGTACAATTTTCTTTTTCTAAGTGTAGTTTCAGGTTCTAAAGAGTCAACAGTTAAATGTTACTTGAATCTGCAGGATTGGCCCACCATGAACAAGACTGGCTGACTTCCCTCTTTTTCAGAGAAATTTTCCTGGGGATAGCTTCTTGAGGGACTTAGACAGACATGTCCCCAAGGGATCAATAGCTCGCCAATTTTGTTCTGTAGAGGGGTGTCAAGCACTTTTAGACAGCTTTCACTATTGTTATCATATCTCTCCAGGCCAGATTGTGTGTGTGTGTGTGTGTGTGTGTGTGTGTGTGTGTGTGTGTAGTGCTGCAGCTCCACCTCTTAAACTTAAGGCAGTCATACCTTCTTTTCCTTTACTTTTTCTTCAACAATTATATTAAAAGTTTGAATTAGAAACATTATTTGAAAGGCTACATCCACCAAATGTGGCCAAGGTCTTTTGATCTGGGTGATAATAGTCTCTTTTATCAGACACGATTTTCCTTTTCACCATCTGACCTTGACCTCCTTTGGCCTTTACTCATCCACATGCTTCTTGTTCCCAAAGTTCTTTAATCCTATAACTATACTATCACTCCTGGACCAGACAGAACCCTTTCAAATTGATCCGGTACCCAGAACAAAGTTCTGCACATGGATGGAGGCCTAGTGGGCTATGGCTGCCTTGCCCAAACTGTACCCCAGGATAACTATTTACTCAAAAGATCTTTGCAGATTAACTGGTTTCTCATTCCTTTCCTTACTTCAGTAAGCACTGCTTGTGCCTGACATATTCCTGCCTAAGGCAATTTCTGCTTTTTTACTTAGGAATATAAAGCCAATAAGTTATTCATTCATTCCACAGATATATATTGAGCACCTACTGAGTTCATGTTGGCTTATGAACTCAGAGTATTTTTTTCAGTTTTATTAAGAAATAATTGACATACATCACTGTATACTTTAGGGTATATAGCATGATGGTTTGATTTACATATATTTTGAAATAATTATCATGATAGGGTCAGCTAGCATCCATCATCTCATATAGAAACAATGAAAAGTAAAAAAGAAAAGAAAAAAGTTTGTTATTGTGATGAAAACTCATGATTTACTCTCTTAACTTTCCTATATACCATACGACAGCGTTAACTGTAGTCATTAAGGTCTACATTCCATACCTAGTACTTATTTATCTCATAACTGGAAGTTTGTATCTTTTGACCACCTTCCCTTACCCTCTGCCTCTAATAAACACAAGTCTGATCTCTCTCTCTCTCCCTTTTTTTAGATTCCAGATATAAGTGAGATAATACAGTATTTGTCTTTCTTTGTCTGACTTATTTCACTTATATGCCCTCAAGGTCCATTCATGTTGTCACAAATGGCAGGATTTCCTTGTTTTCTTTTTATGACTAAATAATATTCTATTGTATGTGTATATATGTATCACAATTTCTTTTTTCATTCACCCATTAATGGATACTTAGGTTGTTTCTGTATCCTGTCTGTTGTAAATAAGACTGCTATGAACATAGAGATACAGATACCTTTTCAAGTTGATGCTTTTGTGGTTTTTTTTCAATATATTCCTAGAAGTAGAATTGCTGGATTATATGGTAGTTCTATTTTAAATATTCTGAGGACCTTTCATATGGTTTTTCATAGTGGCTGTACCAATTTACCATCCCACTAACAGTACACTAGACTTCCCTTTTCTTCACATGTTATCGCTTGTCATTTTGATAATGGCCATTCTAACACACGTGAAGTGATATCTCATTGTCATTTTGATTTGCTTTCTCCTAATGACTAGTGATGTTGAGCATCTTTTCATATACCTGTTGGCCTTTTGTATATCTTATTTGAAAAGATTTCAGTTCAAGTCTTTTGCCCATTTTTTAATTGGGTTGATTGTTTTTACACTATTAAGTTATATGAGTCTTTATGTATTTTGGATATTAACTCCTTATCAGATGTATGGTTCGTAAATATTTTTCCCATTTTGTAGGTTATCTTTTTACTTTATTGATGGTTTCTTTTGCTGTATAGAAAGCCCAGAGTATTTTAATACAGAAGATTCTAGATGTTAATAGAATGAGTAGTCACATCTTACAATCTTGCCAGCTTTAGGAATCTGGCAAGGGAGAAGTGAGGATAGAATTTTCTATACCTTTAAAAAAGTATGTGAACATTTTCCCAACTTTATTGAGATATATTTGACACATTTCATTGTGTAAGTTTAAGGTGTACAATGTGTTGATTTGATACATTTATAAATACATGCTGATTTAATACACTTACATAGTGCAAGAATAATTACCACTGTAATGTTAGCTAACACTCCATCATGTCACATAATTACCACTTCTTCTTTTATGGTGAGAAAACTTAAGATCTACTCATTTAGTAGTTTTCAAATATATAGTATAGAATTAGCTAATGTTCCATATTTTTACCACAACATTTTCTCTTTCTAGGAACTCCTCTACTTCTAGCAATTCACATGGCAAATGCCTTACTTCCTCACTCTGGCTTAAATGTTCTTTGTGCTTCCATATGCCACCCTTTTTCAGTAATGATCTGCTATCATTTTTTTCCTTAAATGTGGTAAGAACCTTTAACATGAGATCTAACATTTTAACAAAATTTCAGTGCACAATACAGTATTGTTAACTATAGGCACAATGTTGCACAGCAGATCTCCAGAATGTATTCATCATGCATGAGTGAACACTTATATCTATTGAATAGATCTGGTGTCTTGAAATGCTAGTTGATTTCTCTGTCTCATCTCTAATATGTCTTGAGCTTTTTGTGGGCAGGGATTTTGTTTCACTCACCATTGTGTCCCCAGTGGTCTGCAGTGTTTGGTACTGGGTAGTTATTACCTGTTAAGATTCAACCAGAGAAGCAGAAGCAACAGTAAGGTTTGTGTATGTGTTGTATTAACTATGCTATGCTATGCTATGCTATGCTGTGTTCTGCTCTGCTCTGCTCTGCTGTGCTCTGCTATAGTATACTACACTACACTATACTATACTATACTATACTATACTATACTATACTATACTATACTATACTATACTACACTACACTACACTACACTACACTACACTACACTACACTACACTACACTACACTACACTATACTATACTATACTATACTATACTATACTATACTTTATATACTTCATTTCATCAGCTGTCCTGTGCACTGCATCTGCCACAAACAGGCTAGACTCTAGGGGTTTCTGAACTAGGCTCACATCTTCCTGTGTCTCTCACTTTGCTTCTGTGTGCTATACCTCTTAATGCCTCCCATGTCTACCAAGCAACATGTTCCCTTTATGTCATTCAACCCCTTCATTTTATAGAAATATTCTGACTTCTTTCCAATTAGATGAGACTGCTGTTCCCAAGGGAACCCTGGCCTAGAGCATTAGGCCCGTAGCTATGTCAGCCTCCAAGCATGCTCTGTCTCTTGTTTATTTGTGGCCTTGTCTTCTCATCCATGTTGGATGGTGAGCTCTGGGAAGAAGGGCACAGTGCTCTCTCCTCTGCATTCCCTTTAGAGGGCCTACACAGAGCAACTGCTTGACAAATCTTGGAAGCTTTGAATTAAAACAAAGATTTTCAAATAAATCATTCTTATTTCTTAAGCTGTTGGATTCTGGATCACATGTTTGAATGAAAGACAATTTGTCTTCTAATTAGGTTTTAATGAATTGCTCTTGACCTTTGAGCTTCATTTTCAACCTTGAGAGCAGGCAGTGAATGTATAAATTCCAAGGCTTGATTTAATAATAAAAATCTCTTCCATTTTTTTAGCACTTTACAGCCTTCAAATTACATTGCCCTCTCTTCTCTCACAAAAGCTCATGGAGTAGGTGAAAACCCACCCCAATTCATAGATGAGTAAACTGAAAATCAGAGAGGTCAAGTCCTTCATCCAAGATCACTTCATTTATAGGATGAAAACCAAAGACTCCAACCAGAATCTCTTGACTCCTTGTCCAGTGTGCTTTCCCCAAAGAGAATGGTGGGTGCCTCATTTAAAAAGGTAAAACTGGACATTGATTATTAAAGGTAGTAGGGGTTTGGGTTATGGGACTTCCTGTTGCATGGAAGGGAGCTCCTGCTCCCTGCTTCCTGTCCTACCCCGTCACCCTGCTGGCTCTACTGTCAGCAGGATTTCTTTGGGGCATTTTCTCAGTGCCCACTGGGACATTGTAAGACATTCCCCAAAATTTACCCAAACTAATCTACACATGTTTTCTGACAGCATTGGCTCTAGTGTGCCTATGGCAACTTTACTTTCAGTTTTTGGCTCTTGTCATAAACTACTTGACATATTTTCTTACAAAATAGTGAAATTGGGGTATAGAGAAATGAGAACAGTAAGAGATAAAAATCGTGACTTTGGTCACCAGACCATTAGCAGCACTTCAAGATCTGGTAGCCCCATTGATTGTTCATTTTCTTTCCAGCACTGGGTGTCTGATAACCTGCTCTTCACTCTACAGTGATACTTGGGGTAAATAAAGGGGAAATGGCTGTTATTGTCTTGGTTATGGAGACAGCCACAGCTGAGTTGGTTATCAAGGGACAGATTTATCTCTCTTTGGTTGTGATTGAGCTTTATGACCCTGGGAAGCTCCTTTATTCTCCTTCTTACCTTGTAAAAGCTTTGCCAGACTTACAGAGCACATCTCACCTTCTCAGACTACTCTGTCATTGCTGAGCCAACAGGGACACCACTTTACCTGGGTACATTTCAAGATAAATGGAGCCTATTACTCAGGCACCTAATTTACCTGGGTCTGGCCACATCCCCATGACATAGGCTGGAATATCAGTCAAAGAACCTGAGGCCCAGATAGGTTATTGTTTTTTTTTTCAAGGTCATGCAGATGGTGTAAATGGTAGAATTTGAATAACTTCTGCTCTCTGAAGCCCTGTCCCTGCCCCGTTCACAGCTATGCCATGCCTATAATAAGAGGACTTGTGAGTGTTCATTGCTGTGTCCCTGGTACCTACCTTGAACACAGTGCTTGGGTACTAGGGTACTTGCATATTAAGTATTTTATCATGACCTGAGTATTTTCTGACTCCATTTTAGCAAGATCTCCCTAGTAGTAGAGTTAAAAAGAGAGAGAGTGACACAGGGCAGGGACACAAACTAGGAGATTTAATGGTTTAATGGCAAGGAGAGAAGGATTTGAATTATGGCAATAGCAGAGGAAATAAAGAGATGATCAACTTGAAAGATATTAGAAAAGTAGTATTACTTTTAAAATATTTTGTATGCTTACATTTGCTACAAAATCAGACTGAATAATCCATGAGGGACGTTTGACCAGAAGTAAGGAGAGAATTGGAAATCTGATCTCTTCGCTCTTTTGTATTATTACAACCTAAACCTTACATCACACCTTTCACTCGACTATGCCAAATATCACCAGAGATAAATGTATTGTTTTGGCCATTTAAGAAAATTCAATCCACTTAATATCTTGCCTGCATTTCAGGGTACTCTCTACACTAACTGTTAGAGAGCAAAAGCTCAGGCCATAAGTCTGTAAAATATTTTACTTCTTGTTTAACATATTTCTTCACTGACTCCCTTTAAATAAAAAAGTGAGTTTTACAAGTGCACTGTACAAGAGTGACTTAGTGTTTATCCCTTCTTGAGTCTGTAACCCTGAGAGCAATTAAACACAGTCCTGCCAGGCAGACTTATGTCCAGTGCACACTGGCAGCACAAGAGGGTTCATTGGAAGCCATCTAGTCCAATCCATTCATTTTCAAGTGTATATGTTAGAGAGGGGATTGAATGGGAAACTGAAGAAAGAGAGTTGTGTGGGTAATTCATGGAGGTCCCAGAGTCAGACTTGGGTCATCTTATGTCCCTCAGCACTTGGTAACCTCCAAACAAGAGCGAGTATGAGAAGAAACCAAAGGCATTCAGGGCCAGGGTTTTCCTTACCAGAAGGCAAGCAATTACATTTGTGTCTTCTTAAGTAATAAACAGTTAGTTGTTCCTCTTTCTTCTGCATCACTCCAAGTCTTGTACCAGGCCAAAGCATTCAGATATTTGTAGAATTGCAAAATAAGTAAATCTGGGAGAAAATTCTCCTGTTCACATGAATGGGCTCTCAGGTGACCTGGCCTTACAATGACTCTCGCTCTAGAGAGTGCCATCTTCCTTCACAAATTTCTGAGGAACAAGCTTTGATGACTGGCGTAAGGAAATCAGGAAAGTAGGTAAGAAAAATATTTGTATCTGCTACATTTGTCACACAAGTCATGGGGCCTTTATGTCTAAAGGGAGATCAGAACTATGTTTACAAAATGACTGTCAAGGAATGAAAAGATTTAAGCACATAGGCATCTGGTTTATTTTATGTTTGATGTCTTCCTGTAAGATCTGTAGTCACTGGGAATGATGGGCACACCAAAGCCTAGGAAAGGAAGAGAAAGCCCCTGAATCTCAAGAGAACATGGAAAGGATGGTGGAAAGGCAGCCGTCAAGGGTGTGCAGGCTCCATCTGGGGTTCATGTGGGTGTGATGATGATGCTAATCATCACTACCATCATGAGCACCTACTGTGTGCTGGACTCTGTGCTAAGCACTTTACATGCATAATATCATTTAGTTTTCTCTACAGCTCAGTGAGGTAGTCATGTCAGCTTCCTCTTCTTACAGATAAGAAATCTGAGGTAGAGGAAGTTTAAATAATGTACCCCAGGAAACTCAGTGGTAAGAGACAGAACTGGCATTCAAAAATTTGAATATGAAAAAGGTTGGATGCATCTGCATTCCTGGACATTTTCACTAACGTGACTTTCTTGACAGGGTGCAGTAGTAGGAATCTGAGACCTACTTCTGCTAAATAGAAGCTGTGTGATATTGGGCAGGTAGATTAACCTCTCTGAGTCTTAGGCTCTTCACCTATAAATTGGAGTTGAAAACACCTACCCTTCTCCTTTATAGGTTATTGTTAAGTCTACAGTGAAGCAGATTAAAGGCATTTGAGATTGGGCAAGTACCATATGCATGGAAAGTAGAAGAGTTGATTATAGCCTTAGGGCTTTGTGAAATCCTCTGGAGGAGGTGCAAGGCAGGACCCCAGGAGATTATGACCCCTACTGGGAAAAGCTAGTGCAGATGGGGTCTGCCAGATGTGGGAGGGCTCCTTAGAAACCACACGGTTCGATCCCTCAGTGTACAGATGAGGTCAACAAGGCCCAGGGAGAGGAAGGGCTTTGCTTAAGGTTACACAGCAGGCAATCTTTCATTTCCCTTTCTGCAATATAAAGTATTTCATTTCAGTGTGGCATCGCACAGTTCTCATCTCACTGAACTGCATGCTTGCATAATAATCAGTTCAGAAAATTATTACTGTATAAACTGAAAGATAAATGGTCATGGCATTTGTTAACACTGTAAACACCATTTGTTGGCAAATGATAAGCTTTATTGATACCCCTAATGTATGTATTAGCAAGAACAATGCACCACAAAATGTTAACATCTGCCAACGCAGTGCAAACAATTATAAGTAACTTTCATTTAATGTAGAAATTATGCAATAACAAAAGGTATGGCTGCAAATTAATGTGACACAGAGCCAGGTTTATGCATTTAGAGGCATAAACAATAATTTTACACAGAAAGCAAGCAAAAGTTCTTTTAAGCATCTCTTTGTCAAAAATGACTCTCTGACAGCAAATACGGGGAAAGTCGTGGAATTGAGATGGTTATTAAATCTGACCTTGATCAGATTTTTATTATGTCAGAAAAAAATGGTTCTAAAGAGAGAGAGTTGTCATGGGATTAGAGTCCATCTACAGCAAGATGTTTCCATGGCAACAAATCAAACACCATTTCTTCTGATTCCAGTCTCCTGCTTCAGAAGTATGAACTTAGCATTGAATAATTAGAGTGAGACACAGTAATGTTGTGTAAAGACAAAAAACAGAAGAATCAATCTGGAAGCAGTGAATTATTTTAAAATGGCAATTAACCCCATCAATGTGACTGTCTGCAGCTCATGCTGGCCGTGACAGGTCTCACGTAGGTACTTGGTTTTACAAATTGAAAGCATAATTTTTTTGTCACACACAACCTTTAAAAAAAAGCAAAAGCCAAACTATAATTCTACCCAAATTAATGAAGTCTGAAAGTTATGGATAAGGCTGTAATAGAAATTCAGAGCTGTGTCTGAGTCTGCAGCAGGTAGTAACATATGATACTCTACCTGAATTCTCTTCATGTTTGAGGGATCTAAAAACATACTTAATACTGATGCGTGTTTAGTGTCCCACAACCAATGAGCTATCTAAATTCATAGGCTCCAATGTTACACTTCTAAAATATCAGTGGAGAGTTAAACTGGTACACACAAAGCCACTTAGAACATAGGGAGATACCTAAGATTTTTAACTTCTGGCTTACAGTATTGTGATCTAATTGCATTAATGGCATATTGTTCTTCCTCAGAAAATGTATCTCAGATGCTAATCTGGTGGATAGTATCTGAGGTTCACTGCTGGGCTGTGTTTTTCTCCAGATGTTTTCCATTTCTTCTGAAAATGTTTTCTACTCTCAGAGAGAGAAGAAAATCCAAGATCTGCATTTGAGCTAGGAGAACACATTGTCTGGCTCATGTTGCCCAAGTCATAATGAAAAAACTCATCAACACAGCAAGTCTATTCCAACCAAGTCTGTTTCTATAAAAAGTCTTAGGGCAGGGGCCTCTGAATACTCCGGAAAACACACTTTGATTTATTCTTAAAACTCTCTCATCCCATTTAGGTCTCAGCCAGCTTGCTGTTAGGAATCCCTTCCTTGTAGCACATCCCAACATCTCCCAAGGTGTTACTGCAGAGAAGAGGATGAGTCATGGAGTCAAGATGCCCAAGCAGAATGTGTTAGCCTACTATTTGGAGGTTGATGCACATTCATTCTTATAAATGAGTATTTCCACTGTCCATGTCTCATTGAATGGAAGTGTTGGGTTAGATTGTGAATGAGACTAGATATGATCAATATGGGAGAAGGATTCACAATTTATATGGCTAGGAAGACTGGTTTTTTTTTCATCTGCTACAAAGGAGATAATAAAAAGAGCCCTGGGCCAGTAATTCTCCAGACTGGTATATGCAGAGCCACATGGCTACTATTGATTGATTATTGGACAAATAGTAGCACAGAAGAACACAGATATTGGTTCAAATCTTGACTCTATCTCTCACCCACTGTGTGACCTAGAGCAAGTTACTTCACTTCTCTAGGCAACAGTTGCCACAGTTGTACAATGCTGTTAATATCTACCTCAGTGGGTTGTTGCCAAGAGCACAGGAGATAAAATATAAGGTACCCAGTGTGGGACCTGCCATACAGCTCAACACATGTTAATAGAATGCTGATGAATTGGTTGTCAACTCCATTTTCTGGTTAAACCAGAAAGTAAGGATGACCCTGAGGAATTTCTGATGATGGATCTAGAAGAGGTATTATTTAAAAGCCAGTGTAATTGGGTAGCTTATAAAAATGCATTGTGCTAGTATGACATTTCATTTCTCTAGTACATTTTGTGGCTTAGAAAGGTAAGATAAACATAATTCCCACCTTCGTTTTTAAATTCCTTTTATTGTATGAAATCTCTTACATGCAAATTGTTAGATACTTTAAAAAATAGAACAGCCAATCACTTAGGTTCTTGACCTCATACATTTGAATGGTCTTACGATTTCTTTTATTCCAGGACAACTTAAAAGCCATCTCTATGTTAATGGTGAAATAGTTACTCTAGTTCTATTCTAATGCCTTTAATAATAGTTGGCACTTAGAAAGGTGACAAATGCAAGTGTCCCCAGACAAATTGTTTGTCTCGGGTCTTGCTGAGGAAACATTTACAAGGATTGCCTTTTAGTCAAATGGCTAACCGACAAGCTTTTTGGTGCAGAGGTCAGTGACTCTGTCAGGGAAGAGGACATACTTCTAGAGAACATGCTATCCTTTGGGACTATTAGTGAGAGCCAAGTGTCTGAGTACCCCTTCTGCTGGTACTCTGCTGTGCCCTGGCTCTCAGCAGCTAAAGGGCTTGGACACTACCCTCTATGGATCCTTCCTCACTCACCTTATAGTTTCTGAAACTCAGTTAGCCTGTTAAGTATCCAAACAAGAATGAGAAAATGGCAAACACCACCCCCATGCTTGCCCTACCACCCCAGCAGCTGGAGTAGTTGCAGCTAAGTCCACGTGGACTGCATTCAGAAATTTCTCCTATGGCCTACATGGCATACTCTTTACTCGATGTCTGTCTCCTAGTATACCTAGTGGCAGGGAAGGAGCAGCCCTGAGATGTGGGATAACATGTTTCCAAGGGCAGGCTGCCAAAAAAAATAAAAAGTGACAACTGACAGAGAAGGTAAAAAGCTCATACTTCAATATAACACTGGAAATGCCTCTCTCCTACCACCAGGAGGAGTCCCTCTTTTGGAGCAAGGTTGTGTCTCTAGGAAGCCCCTGTAGATAATACCCAGGACCCTACATAGGGTGACATAACCTGCTACCACCTTTCTAAGATGATCAGCAATCTGACATACCGGAAATGAGTGAGATGGTAGAAAGAACATTGAGCTTGGCCATCTCCATGATCAGGGAGTTATAAGATATTGGAAACTGAGGAGTGAGTTCTAGGTTTGTTTCTAACTCTCTTTATACCTTTTCTAAGTTCCTTCTGTCTGGGCCACAGATTCTCTATATAGGATTGTATAAAACCTGCAACAAGATTTTAAAAAGCATTTAATTGTTATTATTCTGTGGTCAACCATGAAGCTGTAGAAGGCGAGAGCTGCAAGTTCTGCTTGCTCATTGAAGGACAACTGGCTTGTTCTAGTGCAAAGAGGAAAGACTTTAGGGAGTTTAATATATGTGAGGTGATTTCTGATTTCATGTTCCTGGTTATGCACTTACATCTGTTGATGGGTTTGTGGGAGGATGGGGTGGTGGGACAATAAGAGTGAATGGTATGTGCCACCTCTGGTGCTTCAATAACTCTAGTCACATGCACTTTTTTCTCAGGAAAACACATTTCTTCATACTCTTCTACAACAACCCAAAGAGGCAGGAACTGCCTTCCCTACCCTCCTTCCAGCACCCCACTCTCCACCTTTCCTCAGAAAGCCTTTGGAGCTCTTATGACCTCACTGCTCATTGCTGATCTCTGGCCTATGACCACACTTGCTGTTATAGGTTGAATCATGTCCCTTTTAAATTCATATGCTGGAGTCCTAACCCCCAGTATCTCAGTGTGATGTTATTTGGAAATAGAGTCTTTGCAGATGTAATCATGTTTAGGTGAGGTCATTAGGGTGGGCCTTGGTGTCCTTATAAAAAAGAAAAGATTCAGAAACAAAGATAAGCTCACATATAAGAAGAATGCCATGTGAAAATAGGGGTAGAGATTTGGATCATTCCTGCTGACACCTTGATCTTAGACTTGTGGCTTCCAGAACGGAGACAATAAATTTCAGTTGTTTAAGCCACCTACTTCATGGTACTTTGTTAGGACAGCCCCAAGAAATGAATCCATTTGCCTTTTTACTTCTGCTACTCAAGAGGCCACATGGTCACATATCCTTTAGCAGAGCTCTCAAGGGATGGGATAGGTTTGTGCCAATGTGCTTGGAAAAGATGATTCCGAAAGAACATGTTCTGACCTGGGCTTTGCTGTGAACTAGCTGTGAGACTGAGGGCAACAGTTTTCCTTCTCTGTAAATCTGTTGTTATTTTTAATTGGTAAAATGTTTCCCTTGTTATTTTCAGGGGGTAGAATCTTTCTTCCCTTTTTCCCCAAAATAATTTGTATGTGTATATAATCCCATTAGATAAAGAGCCAGTGCCCTATGATCCCAATCCCTTCTTTCCTCTTGTTCACCCCCTCACTCTAGAACCTACAATACAGTCCAGATGATCTTCAACGTTTCTGCCATTTCTGCAATTCAGAATCCCCTTTGAAGGCATATACTCTTGCTCTCTCCAGTGGGACCTAGCACAAGGCCATGTCCATCAGTCTAGTGTGTTGAATTCAGTGGCATTCTTGTGCCTGCCCAGGGAAGCTGAGGGTTGCCAGGTGTGTCAGCTGTGATTATGAACAATGATGTCACACTTTCTGGAAGCAGAGGTGAGTCCAAGGCCTTTCTGTCATGGAGTCACCAGAAGCTGAACCTGGGATAAAGTGCTCGTGTCAATATAGCCACTGTGCTCTTATGTGGGCCTTGAGGAAGACCCCCAACTCTGCTCTTTCCATCAACTGGAACCTAACACTGCTTCTCTGGCTCTATCATAGTTGTAGGCCCCACTGTGGGGAAGCTGAGACAGAGCTATCCACTAGTTGTGGGGAAGCAAAGGTCAAGGAAACCTCAGAACCTCATATCTTTTGAGCAAATTCTCCATGGGCTGGTAAGAGAAGAGATGACAATGAGTCCTGTCTACAGGCTCTGCCCTCCATGGAGTGCTACTCTCCAATGAGGCTGGGTCATGTACCATAGGAGGAAGGCATTGAACTTTGGAGCTGGCCACTCCCAGGTTTGTCCATTTGTTGACTCATGACTCTTTGCTGTGAGCTTGCATTGGGTCAGGTCCTGTGCTGGGCTCTGGGGTGTGCCAAAGAATAGAAAGTGATTCCTGCTTTCAAAACACAGATCCAGAGGATGGACCCAATGAAGTGCCCAAAAATGTTAACTCTTCTCTGTAGAGGTTTGTATGTGTGTGTGTGTGTGGGGGAAGATGGGGGATCATACACAAAGTGCACAGAAGGATATAAAGTACAGTGGTCACAGATCATGGCACAGAGTGGATGTTTAGTCTGTGATGGCTGTTAATCCCTTCACTCTCCCCTCTGTCTTGAAAGCTTCATATTTCTAGGGAAGCAATATTCATACAGGGTCCAGATGCTGCCTCAGCATCTTTCTCAGCACAGCACTCTAGGGAGATATTACCAATCATTCAGAATTGGAAAGTGCTATGAATACCATTTGCTATTCCTCATGTAGATGGATCACTAGGTTGCCCACTAACCTAAACAACTTATGAATACTGGTTCATGATGTCCCAGGATGTCATGGCACACAGCCTCTGGCCCTTGCTAAACCATCTGAGACCTCTGTGGGCCCCTTTTTCAACCTGCAGGGGTGAGATTTATGAGAGGTGTGGCTAAGGTACAGGCCTAGGAGAGATTGTGATGAGGCATGCTGCTCCTCACTGTTCATCCCTCCTACAAGAAGAGCCAACCAGAAAGATGATCTCATCAAATAAAGGAGAAAAATGATTCCTACATTACTCTTAAATGGGTGTTTATTTGATTTTCAGTAATGAGAGCAATAATGATTATATTGCTCAAATAATAAAAATCAAGGAGTGTTGTGCATCTGAGCTGACCATATGGGAAGCATCAGGCCTGGCAGCAGGGGTACTGAGCAGAGAGCTGCTGCATGGCGAGGACAGACATGGTGGAGAAGCCTCCTTTTCCTTGGGGACCACACCAGTGCAAAGGAAAGCTAAAGGTGCAGGAAGCCACAGTCACTACCTGGCCCCATTGTTGGGTTGAGCCTTCAACAGGACCCATTTTGATCTGTTTATTTTCCAGCCACAGTGGACTCCTACCAAGCAGGAGAGCCCGCTGATGATGGGAAAGATCCTTCTGCGCATCCTGTGCTCTGGTGGTTGGCCCAGGAAAGGGATATCCCAGGGCCTTCTTTGATAAACTAATAGAACTGTAGTTTTAGAAAGACCTCAGAAGGCAAATAGTCTTACCACTTCAGGTGAAAAGTAAGGGAACAGAGAGGAGACATGACTTTTCCAGGCTTGCGGAGCATATCCATGGTAAGAACAGGAAGAAAAGCCAGGTACCAGACTCTGTTGCAGCTGCTTGTTCAGCACATCCTTCTGCCTGTTTCCAGACTGCTCAGCCAGCCAGCCATGGCCAAGGCTGCATGTAGACTGGAGGTGGGTGTGCCCAGTAAAGGGGTTTGGCAATCACTGTGTTTCACATATATAACTTTTAGAAAACAATTTATCATGATTTGTAATTGATTAATGTAGAATGCCCTTTTAATATGTGAAGCAAAATGGCTATAAGAATTCATTAGATTCCACATATGACTGAGTATGTCAATCGTTAAAGCAGTTGTAACTCAGGGATTCCAGAGCAGAATGTCAAAAACCTCCTGGCTGAAATTCACTGAATGATGATTGTCAGTGTTGATAAGAGTGTGGTGAGACTGGCATACTGGCATGTTCCAAGGATTGTGCAAATTGGAGCAACCACTTTGGGGTTGCTTTGCATGTCATTTTCTGACCAACAGACTCACTCACTCATTTACTCTCTTATCCATTTATTCATCAACACACACATGCTGAGCTCTGACTCTGGCTGAGCCACTCTTTCTTTTGAAGTCATGCTTTCTCTAAGTCAGGTTATATAGTGAGATTTGGTTGCCCCAGTTTGCCTTAAATATTCCTGGGAAAGAGAAACTTCTATATTCAAAAGTGGCCATTGCCACATTGTTTGTAAAAGTGGTATCTGAAGCTACCTAAATAGGACTGCTGAAATCTTTTAGGTCCTATCACTGGTATATGATTAGCAATCTAAAAGAGCTGACTATGAAGACAATGCACAAGTATATAAAATGCTTATGATCAGTAAAAAAGAAATACACACAAAAAACCCCCAAACACCTCCTATAAATCAGGGCTGTCTAGAACGCCATTATATCCATGTAAAACTATGAACAGTGGGCGAAAAGGGGGTTCCTCAAAATGGAAGTGATGGCTTTGTTGTGGGGATGTGGTAAGTCCTTCTTCTGCTTTCTTAATTCTATATGATGTTGCTTGATTGATTTTATTTATTCACTTAAAGGGAAACAAAGCCAATGTCTGCAGTCAAGGCAATGTGTGGTGCAGTTTTGACCTTCTGCCAGCAGATGGAGATGCCCCACTTTCTGTTTTCTGCCAGTCATGCTACCAGCAGAAAGCCTTGGTTTCAGCCTGAAGGTCCAGCAGATTCTCTGCATTTTTATTTAAATATGTAATCATGATTGCTCCAGCACCCGAAGAGCCCTGGAAGTTATTTCTGATCAAGCTCTTTGGGTTTCGGGGAGCAGATCCAAGGTTTATAAGATCTTAAGAAGCTTATACAATTTGGAGGTCCTCTTTGAGAAAAAAATAATTCAAAATTATAAATCCAAAATCAACTGCAGAGCCTTGGAAGGGGTCCCTGCAAATAAGGACCATTTAACTGAATCTTTATTAGCTTTCAAAAAAATCCATCTGAGATTTCTGCTTTTCCATAGCCCGTCTGGCCTGGGGAGTAATGGTACTGACCCTGGCCCCTTGATGGAGGGTTCATGTCTTCATTCTCATCAGGCATTGGTGAAGGGTTATGGACTTTCCTGTTCTTATTAGTATGATACTTAGTGTCTGGTAGATACTCAGTGACTAAGGGTTAAACGAAAAGAAACAGAAACAGGCTAGGAGGAAGTCTGGAGCTCAAATACACTTTGTGGGAAAGGGGAAGCTTGAAAGTGATACCTCTTTATTTCATTATTTTGAGAATGTGAGCTGGCTGGATAGCAATGGCCAGAAGGGCTGTTCTGAGTTAAAGAGCTAGAAGTGTCCTTTAACACGAAATAGGTAAAGGAAGATTTTCATATAAATTCTATTATGAGCAAATAGTTATATCTATGATTCACCTTGATTGTCTGTCTTATTTTCATCCTATATTTTATTTACTGATAGGTTCCAATCTTCCATAACACAAGGACTCCGGTGGGTGGCTACTTTACCCTTACCTTTTTGTACATAACAATGGTCAATTCCTCTCTTATAGCCATCACACCTCTTTTTACCATCATATCACTGCTTATTTTGGTCTATGTTGAGTCAACCAGCATTGGTGTCCAGTCCTTATCATTTTTATAACTTGTCCCTAAAGATGACACACAGAATAGGCTTCCTCATTATCCTGCCTCTCTCACAATGTTATTTTGGTTAGGCTAGAATGCAGTAATAAATAAACCCACACAGCTAATGGCTTAACACCGTAAATTTTTATTTCTTGTTTGTGTAACAGTCTAGAATGGTCCCAGATTGTCAGGGAGCAGTTTTACACAGTCATTCAGGGGCCCATCTGAAGAAGGCAGAGTCTTCTTCAGTATATGGCTTTCAGCATGTCACTGTGGTTATCTCCAACTTAATTAGATGGGGGAAAGCATGGAAGAGAGCATGTTGAGGATTTTTAAAGGACAAGGCTTAGAATTTTCATAGCTTGCTTCTGCTTAAATTTCATTGGCTAAATCTCAAATACATAACCACATATAATTGCAAGAGAAGCTAAGATATTTAATCTGTTCGTGTATTCAAAAAAAGAGGAAGTAGTTTCTTGTGAACAGGTAGCAGTCTCTGCCATACCACATATACCATAGCAGATATAAGTGAGCAGTCTCAGTTCCTTCCAGACATTAATTTTAAGATATGGAGTGAGAAATGTCTTTATATATCTCTGAAGCCAAATTGGAAAAACAAAAATCAAATGAGAAAAATGAAAACTCTTTTTTTTTCCATTGGAACTAGGAAATACCAGTAATCATGAACCATGAAAATAAGATGAGATGTCACATTCCGTGAACATTGGACTGGAGTGACGGGGATTCCAGTAGAAGATAAGTGCCTTTCCAGATATTGGGGAGAGCTGGCAGAACACGAATTTCTCCAAAGTAGTTGGTTTACTATGAGAGTTACTCTAACAATCTTTTACTTGGAACAACAAGATCTGGGTCATGTTTGGCTGCAAGGGCCTCTTGAATTTTTTTGAATACTTTAAAATGGCAAAGAAGATAAGAATGAGTGAGAAAATTCACTCATTTGTGGGGGAGAACTTGTGGGTGTTAAGAGGCTCTGTAGCAGTCATTCTTTGTGAGCTAAAATGAAAAAAAAAACGATAAAACCACCTCTGAATCACTCTCTCTTTATCACACAAAAGCACATCCACCTACCCCATCATATTCTCCCATAGTTATGAGACTTTACTGGGAATCAGAGGATTTTCTGCTAACCCAGAACTTTGCCCTGGCCCTTTTCAAATATCTAGTCTAGGAAGATTTATGCTCACTCAAGGATGACAAATAATGAAAAAGGAACCAAGGGATCTTATAAATATATCATAAAATGGTTGAAAATAACAAGACAAAAAGGCAAAGTAAGCCTATACACTATGAACATTTTGATGTGGAGCCAATGAAAATCATGACTAATATTTGTCTAAGAATTCAAAGAACTTAACAAAGAGGTCCCTTGTAGATTAAAAGCTCAATGCAGAGTCATAAGGAATCAAGAAAGGTATTAGAGGGCGATTAAAATTGAGCTGGCTATGTCTAGGGCATAAAGTAGAAAACAAATTATCACAGAAATTATGAATACCTTGCAAATAGTAGCTGATGATATTAGGTCATCATATTATTAACTAATGTAATGGTAAACACTGATGACAACAGGAATATAAATGATAGCCTTAAGACAATTGAGCCAGATGAAATGAAAAATTCAAAAAATGATTACAGAAAAATTGTAGATATGGAAGATAGACAAAGCAGAGACAACATAAGCATAAACATTTCTTCTTGAAGAAAAACACTACAAAATCTGAAAATCTTCAAAGATGTAATTTTAAAATCTTACCTGGTATTAAAGATTTGAGTTTAAAGATTGGCAAGGCAGTGTACCTCAAAAGAAAAAAAAGATTAGCACAGAACTATAGTCTAGTAAAGTTTCCTGAGTTAAAAGATAAAGAAAAAAATATTGTGGGTATCCAGGCAAAAATAACCTTAACTACCTATAGCAATAAAATAAAGAACATAAGTTGGTTTCAGATTAATCCATATTCAACATTAGAAGACAGTGGAGTAATGCTTGCAGAGTCTTCAGGAAAATGCAATATGACCCAATAAGTTTTACCTAACTAAACTGCCTTTCAAGTATACTGGCTACAGACAAATATTTCCACATATGCAAGAATTCACAGAATATAGTTTTCATGAACACTTTTGAAGAAGCTACTAGAAGATGAAGCAGAGCCAAAGAATTAATAAGAAAATAAGAAAACCTGTGGCAAAAATAAATGTAAAGCACTTGTTAAAGGTTACAATAATTATGAGAATTACCACTTAAAGACAAAATGTAAATGTAGTCAACCATGATAATAAAGAAATAATAAAATAACCAACAAAAGTTAGGGAGTATAAAAGAGGAGAAAGTGAGATTGTGCATGTTAATTAGCTCTCTTATTTTTTGTAGTGAGTGAGGGGCCAAAAAAATTTTAAAGGTGGCAATTAAAGTTTAAAAGGTATAAAGATATTTAAATGTATAAAGTTAATCCCTAAAAATATTAGAACTAAGACTGATAGTCTAACCCACAAAATTAAGAGGAGGAGGCAAGAGGAAGTTAGAAGTAGGGTTATATTCATTTAGTTTGTTACTCTTATTGAAGGTTCAATGGATACTAGCTAAATTATTTAAATAGAGGATTGTGTACAATATATAAAATTATTCTTACAAATACATCCATTAAAATTAAAAAGAGAGACTATTTGTTTATAAAAATAATAGAAGAAAATGCTATATGAAAGAAAGCAGAAAATCAAAGTTTTAAAAATGTAACATTCATACTAAACATATCTACCATATTAATACACAGATAAAGAGACTCATGTTGACTTGACAAAACAATAACAAAACTCAATTAAGTACTGATTTTATGATTACTTATCTAAAATAAAATGATTAAAAAATTGATAGCAAAATAATGAACAAAGACATATAAGACAAATGGACAAAAATAGCAGACAACTGAAAATTATTATTAGACAAGGTTGAATTCAGGAAAAAATGAGACAAAGAAGGGCAGAGTACAATACATAACAAAAATCTAACAGCAGTGATTATCTATGCACTAAGTAAAATGTCATCAAAATTTATAAAATGAAATGCAGAGGTATATGAAGAGAATTAGAAACATACAAAGTAGGAGTTTTTAACTTAACTCCATTAATTCATGATAAAAAGTAAAAAAAAATAAGTAACTTAAATAATCAAATTAATAAAGCTTATTATTAAACTTGTTTAAATCTACCTTATTACTACCTAATCAATAAAGCAGATTGGTTCTATATTCTAAAATTAGAGAATACATCTTCTTTTCAAGGACCCATGGAATAATCACAAAAACTGATTATGTATTTAGAGCACAAATGAAGCATTGATACCAAAACTTTAAAAAGATACTACATTGTTGTCAGCTCAGTATCACCACCACCTCTTGGAGAAAAAAATGGACTACATTTCCCAGAATCACCTGCCCTGTAAGTGTTCTGGTTTAGAATTGACCAAGTGAGAGGACCCCTTATGAGATTTAGAAGGCAGAAGTGAAGCAGAGATCAGTTGTCTCTGGATATAGTGCAAGGAGATGCAGGGACAGATGAAAGTTTTTTGTTGATAGCTTGAGAACTACCCCTTTGTTGTGACAGAATGGGAGCTTTCTTGGAGGTTTCTGAGAATTCCAGCAGTTTCCAAATAAGAATTTGAGAATTCTCCATATCCACACTTTAGACTTGGATCTTCAATATCTGCTTCCTGGACTTTCCAACTGTAACTTTCCTGATCTTCTGCATTGATTCTGCTGCTCTGTTCCACCAGCTTTCCCAGCCTGAATTTCTTTCTTTTTTTCTAGACAATCATTACTTTAAGTTTCTTTCTCCCCAAGAGTCCCCTTTAAAATGCAAACATATGAGGGAGAGTTAACACTACATTTAATTAACTTCCTCTGCATGGCTAAGACGTCATCAGATGTTGTTTTCTGGCTGCAGTGGCCTGGCAACTGCAAGATGAGAGTAATGGATCCCAAATAAATGGAGAAGTTTCTGGAGAGCCTTGAAAGAGGATAGCAATAGTAATCAAAGGGAATGTGGGATTCTAAAATAACATCTAACCAACAACTGTTCTGGGCCTGGGTTCCTACAGAAGGATTTTATTGCAAGAAGTATACTTGGGAGGTGATCCCCCAAAACACAGTTGTGGGAATGGGTAAATGAGACAAGGAAGATAAGGCATCTGGTAAAGGGTGGGTTATCAAGTCATTGGTTAAGATGGGCTGGAAGCCAGTGTAGACATGTGACTTAGAGTTATCTACCCAAGAGCCTGGATATCTATATTAATTCAAATAATTCAAATTAATCTTTAGTCAAATTTATCAATCTTTTGTATAATAAGTAGCTGTCATTGGCCTACCCAGAATTAATTTTTGCTTTATCCAGCAACAGGCTTTAAGTTTTATTAGGAATCTGCCCCCAACCCCTTACAGTATTATTACAATAATAATTCAGATAATTCAAAAAATTTAAATTAAAATAAGCCCATATTTCTATAGTAACACTCTTGGGATACTTAAGTGGCTCTGTTTTTCGGAGTTAACCCAGATTGATGAACATGAAAGAAAATTAAAGCCAGTTTATTTTGTGAATATAGATATAACAATTCTAAATAAAATATTAGCAAATAGAATTATTAATATTTGCAGTTGTTATACTTGTAAAACCAAAGAAAAAAACTTAAAAACTATTACAAATAAAAAAGCTTAGTAAAGTAGCTGATAAAATTAATATACAAATGTTAATAGCTTTCCATTATTCAAACAACAACCAGATTGAAAATATAAAGGAGAGGTCAGCAAACTTTCTTCTATAAATGGCCAGATAGTTAATATTATTGATTTTGCAGACCACATGGTCTCTGTTATGACTACTCAATTCTGCCACTGTGGCACAAAAACAGCCATAGATAACATGCCAATGAATGGGTATGGCTATTTAAACTTTATTACAAAACTTATTTGCAAAAGCAGCCAGTGGACTGCACTTAGTTCACAGGCCATAGTTTGTCTATCCCTGATACAGAACAAGTAAAGAAAAGGCCACATTTAAGATTGTCAAAAAAAGAAGATATATATAAAAAGAATAAACTTAAGAAATATGCAATATTTATATGAGTAAAACTATTGAGGGACATAGCAGAAGATTAGAATATATAGAAAGTCATACCTTGGTTTTGGATAGGATGACCCAACATTACAATGATATCAAACCACCCTACGTTAACATATAGATTCAATGCAACATTTGATGCATACAATAAATTCAAACAAACAATACCTTTGATTTAATAGTGTTTTAGCAAAAGATAGATACAGCAAAAAGAAATATGAAAAATAGGTCTCTGCTGAAAAGCAAAACAAAAAGTACAAAAGCATTGGGAAAAATAATCAGGTTGACTAAACACCAACTGGAACCAGCAAGATAGAATAAACAGGCAACATCTAGCTTCTCATATAACTATAGAAATGTAATGTATTTTCACATACTCAGAGTAAAAACAGTTGTATTAGAGTTACTATTAAAGAAAGATTGTTCAGCTGCATAAAAGGTCAGCCAAGACACTAAACCACTCCCCAAATTAAAATGACATAATAAGAAAGAATCAGAAATATCAACCTTATATAATCTTAGAAAGGGAGAACTGTAAATCCATCCTGAGAAGTAATAATAATAATAGCTCAATAGCACTTTCTGAGCAATTGCTGCAGGCCCTTGGTAGTTTAGATATATTAACTCATTTAACTTCTCACAATAAGTCTAAGAGGTACCTATTATTATTATACAGTGGTTGGAAAAATGGTGGGAGTGAGTAAAAGGGTTAAAGAAAAGAGGTCTATATATTTTGTATATATAGATAAAGTTCAGCCTGAGGGCTTGAGAACTTCTTGGGCACTCCTGACTTATTCCTAAACCCTCTGATTTGGGTTTAGATATTGTGGGTAATAGATAATGAAGTTACCTATCTCTGTTGAGATAGGTAATCTCAGCCCTCCGGATTCCCTATAAACAGCTGGGTAAAGGGTAATTTAGGCAGCCCGCTATGAAGTTTGATCTGTTTGAGGAAGACATGGAAGTGGAAGCCAAGAGCTGGGCCCTAGGAGTAGCTGAGGTTTCATGCCTGTCACAGATTATTATGGAAAAAGCAGGTGCTAGGAAATGCAATGTTTGGCATGGCCTGGCCCAATTATTTCTGGAAGGCTTCAGGCTTATAAGCCATGTATACAGTGAGAGGTGGGGAAGGGGTTGATTCTAGGTGAAATTTGTGGCTGATTACTAGATGAAGCAAAAATTAATTCTGGGCGAGCCAATAACTACCTATTATATAAAAGATTAATAAATTTAAATAAGTAAATATTAATAAGTTTTGCATAAAATATTATAAGCAAAGTTGAAACTTAAATGACAAATGGAGAGTAATCATTTCAAAATATATGGTTGATGAAAAAGTAATCTCCTTAATATATAAAGAGCTCCTTCAAATCAACAAGATAAACCTGTCCTTCTTCTGCTGAAACTTCTCAATCAGTGTCCATCTCACTCAGAGTCAAAGGAAAAGTCCTTACAGTAAGTAACCTATAAGGCCCCAGATGATCTGTCATCTGTTCTTACTCATCTCCTACTGCTCCCCTCCAATCGCTCACTCTGCTTCACCCATTCTGGCCTCTTTATCTTCCTTCAACAGCCCTCAACTCAGGACCTTGTTCCTATAGCCTGTAATGCTTGTCTCTCAGATGTCTGTGTGGCTTACTGCTTCACTTCTTTTAAATCTTTACTGAAATGTTACCTTATTGGTAAAGCCTTCCATGTCCACCTTATTTAAAATCATATCCCTTCAATTCTACACTCTCCACTTTTCTTACCCTGCTTCTTTCTCTCTATGGCTCTTATCATCAGACTTAATGTTTTGCTAATTATTTGTTTATTGCCTCCTTCCTCCCACTAGATATCACTGTTGTTGTCCTCAGTGTCTAGAAAAGTGCTTGGCACACAATAGGAACTCAATGAAATTGTATGAATAGACATTCCACAGAAAATGAAATGAACATGGATTTCACATTTATATGTGTATGTAGAGCTGTTGTTGTTGTTGTTGTTGTTGTTGTTGTTGTTGTTGTTTCTAACAGTGCCATGGATTTCCACTGGATAGATTTGCTAGAGTTTATTTAAACTGATCCCCTGTTGATGAACATTTACATTGTTTCCAATAGTGTGTTATTATAAATACTGCTGTGTTCACGTTCGTGGGGGAAAGGAGAATCTTTGGAATAATTGGATATTCAAATGCAAAAAACTGAACCTTTACCACTAACTCACCATAATCATAAATTTACTAGAAATGGATCACAGGCCTAAATGTCAAACTTAAAACTGTAAAACTTTTTGTGACCTTGGCTTGGGCAAAGATTTTTCAGATATGGCACCAAAAGCACAAGCAATGAAAGGATCAAATGATAAACTGGATGATTTTAAAATTTAAAAATTTCACCTCTTCAAAGTACATCATTAAAAGAATGAAAAGACAAGGCACAGAAAATATTTGCAAAGCACATATCTGACAAAGGACTTATATTCAGAATACATAAAAAAACTCTCAAAAGTGTATAATAAGAAAACAAACAGCCCTTTCCAGGCAGCCTAATACCTTAAGGGGCTATGGCTTGTGTTCTCCCAGAGATGTGCTGCAAACAGTTATGTCGTTCATTCATGCAACAAATATTTGTTGAATATCTACTCTGGGCCAGACTTTCTTCAGGCACTGGGGATATCACAGTACACAAAACAATTATGGAGCACTCATTCTTATGGGAGGAGATGGGCAAAAACAAATAAACAGATTGATATATAATCACAATCTACATAGATTTAAGTCTTCCAGATAAATCACATATTTAATTAACATTTTCCATGGTCACTGTGAAGAGATAGGAGCCTCAATAACATGAGCTATCCTTTCAAGTTGGTAGATGTCTGCAGGCATATGAAATCAATCTTTCCTCTATCCTCATTTATCGGAGGTATTTGGTAACACATAGCCCTCAAGTCTAGTCATTAGAACTACTGGCTGCCAAGCAAAGCAAAGTTGAAGCGCCTTGAATTTAGGGTACAATGAATTTACTGCAGTGTGTTTAAAAGCCATATGTGTAAAATGGTTTATGCACATCCATGTTTTGTCAGATTTTTTTTCCACACAACACAATCAAGGATGAATAGCAGATCACAGAATTTGGGGCTTAGATCTTCAGTTTGGAACTCTTTAATATAGCCTTGCATGTTCTCGATGTTAGACAATGCCATGTTCTAAACTACTCTCAAAAAGATCAAGTTCCATTCAGTTCAGACCTCTTTTACTCACCTTGAGCTCAATCTATCTGTCGTTCTTCAAAGTAGAAACATCTCATTATTTGTCCAGCCACTTATTGGGAGCCAGGAGATCCCCAAGTGATATAGTCTACTCTAGGGCAAAAAATATATAGTAATGGCCTCTGTTTTTTTCTGTAGGCATTTTCACATGTTACTTAGCTTGGAAAGCCACTTGGGTGTTTAAAGACTATAGTTCGAACAGCACTCAGCTAGCACTTTAAAAAGGTTAGAATTTATTCCAATTGTTACTAAGACTATTTGCACACCTTCTGAGTCTAGGTATATAATAGCAGTACTCTCTTTCCTGCTGACTTACACTGCCCCTGGGGGATATCCAGCCTAATGGACACACAACAATTATATGGGAAGGCTCCACACTTTAATTAAGCCACATAGCCCAACACATCTAATCCCTGTAATGGGCAATGTTTTGATGATCCCAGAAAAGACTGGGAGTGGAGGTGTAATCAGAGGATTGTGGAGATCTCTGGTAGTCAATGAATATCCCTCCATGCGACCAGGGTATCTGTATGATATAGAGGATTGCTTTATTGGGCTTGTGCATCTGTCTGTGTATGGTACTCCCTCACTGAATTGGTATGTCTTTGTGCTGCAAGGGAACTACCTGGTGTTCAGATAACATCTGCTCTCATCACTTCTGCCCCTTATCCTTTCTTTTTCTTTATAGCATGTCTAATCACCTGACATATTGTTTGTTTGTTCATTTATGTATAAATATCTCCCCTCACTAGGAACTCAATTCCTTAGCAGGTGGGACTTTTATTGTCTTTCCACTATTTAGCACAATGTCTGGCACATAGTAAGTAAATATCCTTGAAGGAAGAAAGGATGGAAGGAAGAGAGAGAGAAAGAGGGAGGGAGGGAGAAAAGGAAGAAAGAAGAGATCCTTTTAACTAAGAGATATTGCTGCTCCACTGTGCAGATGAGGAAAACTAGGTGTCATATCCTAAAAGAGGACCTCACTACTTCTTAAATTTTTTGCTAGTGGCTCCCTAGTGGCTGTGAAGGAAAGAATGCCTATCTTTCTAAAAAAAACCTGTCTCTTTACTGTGCTGCATTTCTTTCCTTATTAATCTTCTAATGCTATGAGTTGGGGCTGCCCCCACTGTGAGCTCTCAGAAGATGTTGACTGACTAGCTAAATTATGCTATTGATGTGGCTTAATTAATACTAATGACTTATCATGAGAATTACAGATATGTACCTGTGTCTAGGAAATGTCAGTGACAAGAGAATTAAGGTGTCAGTTCTCATAAAACATGAACAAAAAAACTCCTCAGGGTGACTAGATACAATTACCTTCTCTCTCAACAAAAATGCCCTTGAATTATATTGGCACATGCCTATGAATCTTGAATCCCTAGCCTGTAGGCTTGGACTGAGCCTGGTAATATTAAAATTCCATGTTCCACACCATCATGTAGTTCTCAGTAAGAGAGTAACGAGAAGGATGTGGATCCAGGTGGCAAAAAGTGCCTGTGCTCAGGAGTATGTTGATCAGTGCTGTGAAGTGGTTGGCAGTGCAACCAGGCATCCAATGGGTAATATATACACAGGCAGATGAATGTATAGATTAGCATCCTGGGGTTAATTTCACCCTGCAGATAATTAACATGTCCTTATTTTGGAAATAAATGCTTCTGCAGTTAAAATAAATGTATTTAATTAGTAGAGACATTTAGTTCTGAAGTGGGAAGTGAATATACTAATGTAATAAATGGTTGTATAAACATTTTATATTCCAAACTTAAGTTAAATGCATCTCCTTCAAGCCATACATACAGGAGGTGGATGTTACGTTGTGAGAACTCATTGCTGTCAGGCTTCATAGCATGTGCCTCGTGCCCAGTTGTAGGTCAGGATTGCCCAATTGTTCAGACCTCTGTGTTCTGGATCAGTGACTTCATTCTGGCCTGGTTTGAAGGTTGAGTCATCTCACATGTCAATGTTATGCTGCTCTTTCCAGAGCTGACCTCTCTTTCCAACTGTCTGCTAGGCATTTGTCCTCAGCTGGCTGCTGAGAACTCCAGTTCAAACTGGTCAAGATAGGCCTCTGCACTCTTGTTGCCCAAGCCCTCAAACTACACAAACACCCTCCTTGCAGCTCTTCTGTTAATCATTTCTGTTTCTGGCTGTTTACAAAGCTTGAGTCACCTCTGATTGGATTCTTGCCTCCCATAGTCAAGCTTTCAATCAAGCCCATCTTCCACAATTCCCCATCTTCTCCTTGACATCAAGGCCTGCCTTCCATTCCCTTGATATTGGTCTAGCTCTGCTATGCCTTTCTCTTAAATGTCTCCCAACTACCCACCCACTTTTCCCCATGTCTTTAACCATCATAGTCTCTTCTCTGTCTCTTTGCCTAAATCTTGCTTTCATCTACTTTGTTCTTCAGACTGCCACCAGAGTTTCTATTTACAGACCCAAGCTGATCATTCCATAGCTCTACCTAGACTCTTTTCATGGACTATACCCCCTCATCTCAAATTACCCTCAGAATACAGACCTCACCTCTGATAGAGTCTAATTTTTCATATCCACCCTTCACATGCCTTCAGACAAACTGAGTGCTTCACTGTAGCTTGTGGAAAATTCGACACCCTTCAATGTCTGCCTTTGCTCAGGCTTTTGCTTTGTCTAGGATGATGAGTTCCTTGGGCCTCCAAACTTCATTTATGGGAGGGACTGCAGGTGAATGTGACCATAGGTGCCAAGAAGTAATTGCTCTTCCCTACCCCATTCCTTGGACCACATGAGCAGTGTTCAGCTTCTGGAGACCCCTCCTGTAGATGGGGGTATGAATATTGGAGGTCTTCTCTTGCTGAAGCTGTCCTTGGGGCTTGGCTTGCATATTGGGTTTTGTTCCTCTTCTATATCTGCTTTCAGATCTCAGGGTTCCTAATGACACCCCAGAGTAAATATCTTTCAATTAGTTCTATTTCTTGGGTTTACTTTGGGCTAAAGTTTTCCCTCCAGAGCTCAGATTCTGTCCTGTTGGTGACAGGAGAATAAGGCATCTCTGTTCATCCCCACCCCAGCAACATGGGAACATTGGTTTCCTCTGGCACTTCCAAGAGAACCCCTGGGATCTGCATCCTCTTTCTTTGCATCATAGAAATATTCTGAGCTTCTCTGCTGGGGATCCTGCATCACACTCATACCTGCCATTTGCACACATGCATATGGGGTACATGCACACACAGCCCACTCCTTGGCTCCAGGCTTAGGCTGGAGGTAGCTGGGACCAGCTGAGGTAGAGACCACAGAAAGTTTCTGAGAAGGAATTATCCTGCACCTTGATTTGGACAGTTCAGGTGAGTAAGAAGATGACAGAAGTCTTTGAGGTCCAGCAGGGTCAGAGGCTTGGGCCGCTAAAGAACAAATTCCTCTGGGTCAGGCTAAGGATCCCTAGATCCAGTGGAATTAATTTATTTCATAAATATTTACTGAGCTCCAACTATGTATCAGGCACAGTTCAGTCTAGGCAATGGAGATCAAACTGTGAACAAGACAGACTTGACTTTTCATGGTGTTTATGTTCTTGTGGAAATAAGTAACATTTAAGCCATTGCCAAATCTTGTCAATCCTATAGATCTGAAGTCCACCAATGCTGCTCCTTTCCACTGCCAGTCACTTAGTTCAAGCTTTCATCATCTTTATTCATTCATTCATTCATTCATTCATTATGTCAACAAATATTTATTTGGTACCTACAGTGTACCAGCAGCGTGCAAAACAGACAAGTACTGGTTTACTAGAACTTAGAGTCTAATCAGGGAAGACAGATATCAGCACATGATTTTGCAAACATTTTAGATGTTCTCAGCTAAAAGTCTGTTCAGGGCACCTTAAAAACACAAAGGAGAATAAGGTAAATTCTTCTGGGTCAATTTATGGCCAGGAAAGGCTTTCCATGAGTTGAGTCCTGATAGATGAGGAGATATCCTCTAGGTGAACAGAGATGTGGACTTTCCAACCCCTGGGAGCCGGAGATGCAAAGTCACAGAGGCAGGACAGAGTCTGAAGTACTCAAGGAACTGCCAATACTTCATTGTGGTTGAAAGATAAGGTGGATGATGGATATGACCACATCAATAAAAAAGACTGAACTAGAACTCTGCTGGTTGCCCTGAAGGGATTTCTAGGAGGGATTGCTGAATGAGAAAAGCAAGGTGCAGAAAAGTGTACACAATATGATCTTGGTTTCATAAAATAATAACCAACTTCTTCAAATGTATTTATTTGTGTGTGTGTGTGTGTGCATATACATATTATCTGAATATGATTATGTAATCATGTAGAAAAATGTAGAAGGATACAATTCAGGTTGTTGACATGTGTTATGGGAAATGGGATAAAAGTGAGAGGAAGTAAAAGGAGAAGGAGGTGATACAAAAGTTAAAGAAAAATTAAATGAATGAATAACACTGTGGGTTTATTTTTGAATAAATGAATGAATGAGTGGAGCATAGATTGTAATGGCAAGAAATGATAGGAGTCTGGCTTTCTGAGTTCAGTGTACATGTTTGAGTCCAGCCTGGAGTGAACATGGGTAGAATAGTCTACTCATGGGTACATGCCAGAGTGGAGGGTCCTGGCATTTTCCCCAGGAGCCTAAGGAAAGCCCAGGCTAACGAGTATTTATTGTTAAATAAAGGTCAGTATTGTGTAATAGTTTACACATATTTGCACTGGGGTAATTTTGGGTTAGAATTCTAGCTTTGCCCCTTATTAGCTGGGAGACAGTACCTGTCTCCTTTCCTTATTTGTAAAATGGGGATAAAAATAGCACCTCCGTGGGGAGTCATTGTGATGACTAAATGAGTAAATATGTGTACATCATTTAGGACAGTGCCTAGCATGTAGTAAGCACTCCATAAATGTTGGCTAATAACAATATAAAAAATAACCATTTCAGAGTCGAGAGTCTGCCCACTGTGAAGTAGAACTTTACTTTGTACTTAGACTTAGAAGAAAGGAAAAAATCGTGTTTACTCAATGCTTACCAAGGGCCAAGGAATAGTAACACTTTTCCTCATAGAACTTTTATAATAACCCTATTGGTATTATGCCTACTGTACAGATATGGGCATTGAGGCTCGAGGGAAAGTAACTGGGCTGAGGTCACACAGCTAGCAGTGGCAGTATCATATGTGAATCCCAGTTTATCTGATTCCAAGGCCCTCTCTTGTTTGACTTAATACAGATGGTGCCCCAAATTCTTGAGCACAGTTCGTTTAAATCAGATTAGATCTTTGTAATAAAGAAACAAGCTGGGAATAAATGCACAAAGCATGTAGGGGGCCCTACTGAGGGATTTGCAATGTCCTTTAATACTCTTTTGGAGTTTTAGACTCCAATTAAAGCCATAGCTGCTTCTCCAAAAAAATTCACCCAGGTACATGTGCACAAAGTCGTGTGGACTGTTTCAGGGGATCTATAGCTCTCTTGAATCCTGTCCAAGGTCCCCTGTTTAAGAATTGCTGTTGAGGTGGGGGGGAAAAGTGTTTTACCTCTTGCTTGCTGATTTCTTCTTTCTACATCCACCTTTGAGCAACCCAGTATTTCAGAGAGGGAGACTCTTTAGTTTATGGGTGTAGAAACTGAGGCCAAGAGAGGGGCAATTTCTTACTCTGGTGCCACAACTGAACCTCCAGGTGAATGGAAAATGATGAGTACTACTGTTCATAGAGGACTGCTTGGTTATCTACATGAGCTCACTTAGTCCTTGTTAGAGTCCGGGTTCCAATCTGGCTCTGCCAATTTACTACCTATGTAGGGAAATTGTCAAAATTCCCAAGCCTTGGCTTTTTCGACTATAATTTAAGGATAATTCCAAGGGCCATTGTGAGGACTGATATACTACGCCTATGCTTGGAGCATATGGCAGCATAGATATGTGATTTCCTGCTCTCTTTCTTACTGTACCTTTGTCATAAGACAGTATGTGACCACCAACAGAATGAACACATCCTGGCCTACAGTGGAAGGGGCTCTAAGCATCAGATTTTTGCCCAGCAACATAGATACACACATTTCTGGACACCCACACTTTGCAGGACCTTGGTTATTTGCATGCAGTATACTGACACCCCACATTCCAGAGATACATTCTGACACAGGAGCAGAGCGTACAGATATAGTAATACAGAGGGCACAGACAGCACAAGTCTTAAAAAGACTTTCTTAGAGAAAGAGCTGTGAGACCCCAAAGGTTGGAGCTGAGCACTGAAGGCCAGAGAGCTTTGTAAATCAGGTTTCAGTCAATCCTCATTTGGAGGAAAGTGCATGATGGGAAGATCCCAGTAGAATCAGCAGCTCTGTGCTCTAGCTAATAAAGCTGATGGCAAGCCTGACTGCCCTGGAGATGCTTTCCTTCCAGTGGCCTAACTCTTATTGAGCCACAGGGATGACTTCAAGTGCCTTAACTATTGCTTGATTAGCTCCCTTGTCTTGCAGCCAGGGAAAATTGCACAAAATGAGCAGAGTGAGATTGTAGCCCAGCTGGTGTCTTTGTTGAGCAATTTCTTGTGGCAGCTGCTGACATGCTAGTGGCTCCTGCATGTCTACAGGTGCCATGAGAAATGAATTGGCAGAGTAAGGGTGAGGATAGCTCCATCTTTCCTTTGGCTAGACCACTGGTGTGGAGGTGAAAAAACAGAGATAGGGAGTTGTGATCACAAATGCTGGAGGCAGAGGCTTCCCCTGAAAACCACCCCTAACCTTGTGGGCCCCCCACTAAGTCCTCTGCAGGGGCTCACCATGTTACCTCAGCAGGTCTGCTGAATCAGCCTCCCTGGACCTCCCCCTCTCACATCCAACACTGAAGTGAAAGCTCCCTGGGAAACTAAGCTCCAAACTAGGGGAGGTCATTTTAAAATAACCTATAAAAGTCCTTTGAAGACATCGTTGTCAGGGTAGATAAAGGAAACTCAGGGGCTACAGTGTGCTTAGATTTTCAAAAAGCATCTGACAATGTTCGGCATCTGAGATGAATGGGCGACATGAAGGGTAATGGGAGAGGCTGTTAGATAGTGTGAGGGTTGAATTATAAATAGAACTTGGCCTTTTTGTAAGCATGTCTTTGAAGGGTCTCTCCTATGAAATGGCACTAGCTACGCCCACTTTCTCTTAAGCTAGACTCCTTTATGAGCCCACTTATTTATTGCCAACAGGCTTTCAACCCCTCATCCTGCCTGCAGGCTTGCCCCATAACATTCACCTTGGAAAGAAAATCGCCAGGTACAATATTTTGGGCTGTCAACTACAATTTCCCCCTACGCAGGTTTCTTGTTTCTGTGTGGTGCTTTGCTTTAGCAGTTTAATACAGTAGCCCCAATACGAATGCAATATTACATAAGCCCTGGTTCCCAGTGCCCTTTTTCTTCTCCAACACCTTCCCAGTATATAGATAACATATATAGATAGATACTTGCTATGTTAGGGATTCTCATGGCCCAGGATGGAATGGAGAGCATTGAAAAGACCCTTCATGTGATAGCACTTCTTGCCTAGTCTCCCTATTCAAGAAGTATTGCTGTAGCCAAGCAATTGCTGAGCTAGTGGACAAAATACCAGTGTTTTGGGTTGTAGCCCTATCATTTGTTAGCTGTGTGGCCTTGAGCAAGCCACTTACCTTCTCTAGACTTAATTTCCTTCTCCATAGAATCAAAACTTTTACACTTCCTTTTCACTGAACCTGTGATTCCATATACTGTTTCTCTCTTGATCTATCTGCCTAGAGCCATCTGGGGGTAGAAATGGGGAGATTCTTGGGCCCCTCCACAGACTACTGACTCAGAATCACAAGGGTGGGGCTTGGGGGTCTACATGCCTAACAAATTGCTTAGGTGATTCTTAAGCATTACAGAATCTGGGAATCATTTTTCCTTGTGCCAGTATTTAGTGGTTTTCAAACTTTTGGGCAATGGAATCTTTTCAATAAAATCAGCTGTGATGACCATCTGGTGAGCTGTACAGCATTCCCCTCATATAATCTGTATGTGTATCCATAACAAGCTAGAGCTACAGTGTGTTTTGTTGCTTTATTGTCTATGAAAATGGGGCTTGGGCTCCTTGGCTGGGTGTTGTATATTAAGAGTGCCTACACATTGGTCTAGGTTTTTGTTCCCCACAAGCTCTCATCTTTGGTTTCCATCATGGCTTATACACATCTGTAAAAAGCCTGGGCTAGCAATGAGGTTTTTCTAGAGCTTTGGAGAGGGGAATAGGTAGGAGAGAGAGTCACAAGTAAAGGCTGAGGGTTCCGTGGGAGAGGGTTCTCTTCTGATTACTTTTCTCTTTTGCCTGGCATAGTACCTGGTCCAGAGCTGTCGCCCACAAAGTCTTTGTTGAATGAGTGACTAAAGACCCCTTGCAGCAAGTATTGGTCTGGAACATACAGTGTTAGGTGCCTAAACACTCACATGAATTAGTACATGAAATGAAGTCTATGTCAGCTCAAACACTGGAATTAATAAAAGGAGCCAGACACCAGTTTCAGACAGTAAAGGCTTAGTGGGTTGGCTAGGTTGGATTTGTCCAAAGTCAACCTTGATTCTAGGACCTACTGGAGGCAAGTTGTGCCAGAACACATCAGAGCCTAAAAATTCTGTTTGGATCACTACTCAGACTTCAAGTAGTTGTAGGCCAGTATCCTTGGAGAGAGAGACAGCCAGGGCATGCACCCTTCCTCAGAGCTTCCTCTGCACCCTCCATCTCTCATTCCTGAAAGGAACCTATAAATACAACTTCCATTAACTCAATGGGCTCCTTTGAAAATCTGTTGCTAGTAATCAAAATCATAGTACTATCTACGTGACAACTGACATTTATTAGTTTCTTAGGTACCAAGCTCTCTGCTAAGCATTTTCATAAATATAGAGTTATATATGATCTTTTAAAATCTTAATCACAGCACTGTTAGGTAAGTACTATTATTACCCTCATTTTACAGATGAAGAAACAGAGATCTCAGAAGGTCAAGTAACTTGCTTAAGGTCTCACAGATATCAAGTAAAAGAGCCAGGAGTAAAATCCATGTTTGTCTGACTTGAAGCTGTGATCTGAAACTGTATATCATACTGATACATGCTATGAAGAAATGGACACATATCTACATAACACTAACACACAAAGATAATTAAATTCTTCTCACACTCATACAATCACAGACAGAGATACATATTCATACAACTTACTTAAATATATAGTCATATACGGGGTCATATACAACCTACACACACATATACTCTCTCATACACCAAAGATATATAAACATCCCTCTCACCTATATACTCTCTCATACATACATACAAATACGGTGATCTTATTTTAAAATGCACACACAAATATACAGTCCATTCACAATCACACACACACATACACACACACACACACATATATGTGTGTGTGTGTGTATGTGTGTGTGTGTATATATATATATACACATATATATATATATATATACATTTTACTTATCAATATACTCTCACATATATACAGACACACATATAGATACATATACAGTCCACTTAAACAGGTCCTTACACACACAGACATATAAACACCCTCACCATATACCCAAAGGTACACATACACATAATCATATGCATATATATATGTATATGTGTGTATAAATACATATATATGTATCCTTACCTTTCCTACACACCCATACACACAAGAGCATATATACACTGTAACACAATACACTTATATTCACACATATAGAGAGTATCCATATTCATTGCCTTTACTCGTACATAGTCCACTTAGCCATACACTCATAAAGATATAGACACTTTTAGGCTACTCTAACCCACATATTCACATGAACACAAACTTCTTTACACACTCCTTCCCCATGATACACTCCCTACGTGTACATATACATCCCCCTTACACACAAACATACACAAAATTCTGGCATAGCCCTTACACCTGACTTGTACAGTCATACACACACATACAGAAATACTCACACCCATATACTCACACACACAATTATGTAATCACTTATCTAAGCACATATAACACACATATGTACATATCTCCCTCATCCATGTACTCTTTCCATACCCATGTACACATATACTCCATTCAACTAGACACTCAAACACATGCAAACATATCCCATCCCGTACTTATACGCACACATAAATATGAAATCTCTCACATCATACAATGCTCCAAACACATGCATACACAGATACATATATAGCTATTCAAAATACATTCACTCACATATTTTTACATTCATTTGCATAAATTTGTAACTGTAGACCCCCATGACAATGCACTTATACACACACATGTACATATACAAAATCCCCACACATTCAAACCCTTGTATACACCCCCTTCAGCCATACATTTACACATGTGTACATATACATCCTCCTCAATCAAACACTTCTATGCAAACTCCTCAGGCATACATGCACACACCTTTATCCACACATTCACACGCACAAACACAGTTATATACACACCCTTTATCCTTATACTCACAGACATATTTACAAACACACATGTTCATATATATCCATTGGCACATACATTCATAAACACATATAAGCCACATGTGCTCTTTGCAATACCTCAAAGAAACACAAAGATAAATAAGCACTCCACCTCATAAAAACACATATATACACATAGATTCTCTCACCCATGCACAAACACAGACACATAAGTACATATATACCCATCACCCATATACTCACACATTTTCAACTTCATGTATATGCTCACACATACACATAACATATATAACCTATTCACCTATATATCACACAAATGTAAATATACAATCTCTTTGTCCATACATTTGCTCACACGCTTGTACTATATATAAACCACTTTGGAGTCACAGAAAGACATGCATATACATTTCCTTCTGCAATACAAGCATACACATGTGCATATACAAAGCCTTCACTTTATACACTTACATATACACATGATTACATACACACTTATTCCTCAGTTCTCTCTCCTTCACACACACTCATATACAAACACACCTATACACCTCCTTACCCATACACTCACATACATTTACACATGCATACAACTATTCACCTATAAATTCATACGAATGTACACATACAGGTCCCCCACTCATATATTCACAAGCAGTATGCATATACTACCTCCACCATATAATCGCCCCCACACATATATGTAATTCCTCACCCAAACTCTCAAACACACACATGCATATACACTATCTTAGTCATGCATTCAAACACACACATACATTTATAATACTTTAGCCACATAATCAAACACATTCATAAATATAAACCTTCACAACCATACATGCAAACACACAGAGCTTCATATATATATATTTGAATATATGAAATCGATATCTATCTTAGTCATACATTAACACACACACATAAATACTAATCTTACTATATACTCAAACACCCACACATGCACACACACCCCTCTCTCACTCATAGTCTTGTATAAGTAACAAACTTTTCAACCATATATCACAAATATGCCAACATCCACATACTCAAATGTGTACACACACATGCATATACAAAAGAATATAGTTTCTTCATCTAATACTAACACACACATCATCTAATACTAACGTGTATGTTATTAGTACAAATAAATGAGGTATTTATATATACTTCATTTATTCATAAACACACACATGCACACACATTACCTCACGCCTACACTGATATTGAGGTACATATGTACTAACCTCACTGATATAATCTTAACCACACACATATACATACTCTCCCCCTTATCAACACATGTACAACAACCCCAAATATACTATACATTTCCCTAAACTGCACACTCACAGAAACATGTGCATATAAATCCCCTTGAGCATATCCATATGCTCACATACAAATACATAAAAATCAGTCACCTATACACTTATGCTTATATGCACCCTTGATCTATGCACACTCACACATGAAATATACAGCCCATCACATGTATATACACAAATATATGTACTCCCCTTACTCCACACACTGTTAAATACACATATACATAGAAAATCCTTCTCATACATTCAAACACATTTACACATACAGGTGCATCTGCCTATACATCCAGACACATGCACAATTACATATAAAACCCCTCACCCTATCACCAATGCATACACAGATATATACACCCTTTTACATATGTACTCAACCATACACATATAGACACTGTCTCCACTATAAACTCACCATTTATACACTTACTTCTACCCCCACCAATAAATACATGTATATAGGTATATGTATAAGTATACACACATGCATAAATACATGCATGCATACATGAATATATCCCAACCATATACTCACATACATTCACAAATACATATAAAACTCCCTTGCTTATACATTTACTTGTGGAACATAATCATACGCCCCCTAATTCATACATTCACATACACACTTAAATATACACCCGTCACCCAGCTCTTCAAAAATACACACATACATGCCCTTTGATATATACTCATATAACAAGTGCACACTCTTTACAGGCACATATTTAACATACATGTATATACATAAACACTTCACCTGAAACACACACACACATACACACACACACACACACACACACACACACACACACTCCTTCTCTTACTCACATGGGTATCTATACACCACCATCACCCATACACTCACAAATATGCACTTTTTCACACATTAGAATTCTTGCTGTGTGTCAGGAATTTCCAGGCCCTTTGATACCCACCCATGTTCCCTAGGTATTTGTGGGCCTCAAGTTAAGAAGCCCAAGTGACACTGAGAAATTGAGAGCAACCTATGTCCCTTCTTGCTCCTCAGAAATCATGGGACAGCATTTCTCCTGGCGTTCCAAGCTACTAGGGGCTGCAGGCATGAGGGTGCAGATTTGGCCAGTTTAGGTGGGTCTGGAGGACTGCCCTTGGTGGTCTCACCCTGCTCTTTCCTCTCACCCTCTTCTACTCAGAGATTGCAGAGGACCATGAGTTTCCCCTTCTTTGCCTCAAGATACCATAAGAGAGCAAGTGACTTTTCCTGTTCTTCTTTTTTCTATTTTTAATTACAACTAACTGGGGATCAGACTGAAACATTTTACCAATTTAATCTTAGCATAAAATGGTGTATTTTCACTTCATTAACTAAAAGGGAAATCAAATGACTTATCAAAGGTTGAGCTTCACATTTGCATAAGGGTCTGGGATTCATGAAGCAGGATTTGTAACAGCTATAAAAGCCTCCCGACTGGCTCTGGGGACCAGCAACTTTATAATTTTGACTGCAGCATTATGAAATGACATTTGGACATGAAGTAGGAAGGGTGTACTTGCTGCAGTCATCTTTGCCTGCTGGCTGGGCTCCCAGAGCTGGCTGTATTCCTTCTCTCTTGAATCAGAGATAAGCATGCAGAGGCTTCTGCTATGCATTAGACATCTACTGCTGTATAACAAAATTAACCTATAACTTAGTGGCTTAAAATAATGAACAATAATTATCTCACAGTTTGTATGGGTCAGATAATCTGGGTGAAGTTTAGCTGGTGGCCTCTAGCTCAAGGTCTTTGATGAAGTTGCAGTCATGACGACAGTTAGAGCTGCAATTATCTAAAGACTTGTCTAAGAGGGGCGAATCCTCCTCACAACTCATTAATGTGAACCATTGTATTCCCATGGTTTGGCCCAGCCTTCTCACAAGTTGAGAGTCATAGAGTGGAGAATATTTTTGGAATCAAGCCGTTTACTTATCTATAAAAATTTGTATGAAACATCTAGCATGTGCCGGAAACTATGCTAGGTCATGTAGAAGGAGGCAAACCACACAAAATAGCTCTTGTCTCTGAAGGATGTAAGATGGTGGAGGAAGGAACTAAGATATACCAAAAGAACAAGAACAGAAACATAATATAGCATGTAATAAAAGGGTTATAAAATGCTGTGAATGATGAGCCAGAGTCAAGATCACTTATAGCTATCAGAGTAGAGGCAGGGGTAGTTGGTGTGGACTTTAGAATGTCAGGGGAGGTGGGATTTAATGCCAATGGAGAGACAGAAGCAAGCATAAGTGTATTATGGGAAGCTGAAATATTCAGTGTGGCTTAGGCTTAGAGTCCATACCCAACTGTGGTGGGAGGCCAGGGAGATGGTGGCATCATCAAGTTGAACCTCAATCCAGAAAGCTTTGAAGGCCACACTAAGGAGCTTAGGGAAACTTCAAAGGGTTTTCAATAGAAGAATGCCTTGTGCTTTGGTTAGAAAAGTTCTAGCAAACATCTGTCAAGTGGGGAAACTAGAAGAACTTTAGTCATAATCTGGGTGAGAGGGAATAGGTTTCTCGATCAGCGTAGTGGTCAAGAGAATAGGAAGGAAGGGCTGGATAGGAGAACCAAAGACGATGTGGATTGTCTGGGACTTGGTGACCAAATGGACAGGTGAATTCAGGAGGAGAGAGAAGAATTGACTGGCAGGATTTAAGCTTGGATCATTAGAACGTGACATTGGGCAAGTGAGGAAATGACTAGAGCAGAGCTAATCGAAAGGCCAGATGGCTGGCCAGCTTGGTTAGGATAGTGGTGAGGATGTTGTTGGCTGATCTAGCAAACACAAAACAAGAGATCAAATTAAGAAATACAAATGGTAGTTATGAAATAATCAAGGGGATGTAAAATACAACATAAGGAATATAATCAACAATATTATAACTATGTGCAGTGCCAGGTGGTACTAGACTAACTTGGAGGAATCACTTCGTAAATTATATAAATGTCTAACCACTATGCTGTACACCTGAAACTAATATAAAATAATATTAAATGTCAACTCTAACTGAAAATAAATAAAAGTTTAAAAAAATGAATTTCAGATAAACATTGGAAAAAAATTTAGTATGTATTACTATATACAAGCAATATTTGAGATAAGCATAACTGTGGGACATACTTAGACTGAAAGTTTACTCTTTGTTTCTCTGAAATAAAAATTTAACTGAGTCTTCTGCATTTTATTCTGTAACCCTATCTGAGTAACTCTGAGACTGGGAATCTTCAGTTTGGCTCCCTGATTTTGAAGCAATTACGCCTCTTTTTGAGGAGGCAGTAGAATAACAGTGGTTAACTGTGTGGGTCCTGGTGTTAGAACAGTTGAGTTCAAATTCGATTTCTACTGCTTATTAGTTGTGTGACCTTGAGAAAGTGACTCAACCTCTCTGAAAACTCATCTAGGAAGTGGGGACAATGACTCCTGTCTTGACCACCTACCAGGGTGATTGTGAGGGCTAGATGAGGCAGCAGCATGTGGTAGCACTTTGAAAACCACAGGGCATCGTGAGGCACTGTAATGATCCCTGTGTGGTTTGAATATGGATTGGAGAAGTAGGCTGAAGAAGATGAATACATTGGCCTCATTAAGAAACCTGCTGGCTGGTATGGGATTTGGGGCTCTAATTAATTCTAAATATCAAATACTAAGCTACAGCTTTTTCTTTCTTCTTTCTGGAAGCTGGGGGAGGGGAGAGAAGAGGAGGCAGGCAGGCAGTGTCCACACACTCCCACCTCTGGGATTTCATAATGCCCTACAAAAAAATATTCTCCAAACAGCTTGCACTTAATTTCCCTGAAGTCATCACGCAGCCGAGACCAGAGCTTTAAGTTTTCCCAGATACCTGTGTAATTGTCACACTGGCATTCCCCCAACCCATTTCTGCTAGGCAGCTGCTGAATACTGGCCTGAGGAGGAGTGGGGAGCTTGAGTTCTGAACACATCTTTTTGAAGAGCCAGGGCCACGTATGCAAGCAGGGCTGTCATAGAGCACAGGAACAAGACAGGCACCAGAACTGATCACAACCTGGCATTTGAATAGAATTATAGGAAAAGGGCATATTTAGTAGAAAACAGAGGAGTGGTAGGTATCAGCAAAGAAATTGTGATTTTCCTCAAAAACTTGACAACCAAGTCAGGACAATGTGAAAGACAGAGAGAAGAAAATTATTGCAATTCAAATCCTTTTTATTGCTTGAGATGTGCAGCAGCCATAGCAAAACCAACTACAGAACAATGCCACAAAGCACAAAACTCCACAACCTGTGGGCAAATGCAAGGACTCCTGAAATGGAAATACTCTGAATCTAAACCTGTCAAAATATGGCTGTGTGTGTTGAGAATGGGGCCTTTTTCTTTTCTTGCAATAAATTCAAAGGGGGAATTTTTCTTCTTTTGGCAGTACTATGGCTGTCCTTCCTCTTCAGATTGTCTTTTGGGTCTGTTATGAGCTGAATTGTGTTCCCGCAAAATGCATTTGCTTAAGATCTAATCCCCAGGACCTTGGAATACCACTGTATTTGGAGGTAGGACTTTTAAAGAGGTAATTAAGATAAAATGAGGTCATATAGTGGGCTCTCACTCAATATGACTGGTGTCCTCATAAGACGAGGAGATTAGGACACAGATATATACTTACACAAAGAGATGACCTTGTGAGAGCATGGAGAAAAGGCAGCCACCTCCAAGTCAAGGAGAGAGTTCTCCAAAGAAACCAGACCAAAAACCCTGATCCTGGACTTCCAGCCTCCAGAACTGTGAGAAAAAATATCTGTTGTTTAAACCATTCAGTCTGTGGTGCTTTGCTATGGCAACCCAAACAACTTATACAGGGTCTTAGGGAGTAAGGGGCATCTCTGCTGGGCTCCTTCTAGAAGCCAGTTTAATACCCAGTTACTCAGGGCTTACAGGGCTGTGCTGCTTAAATCTTTGCACTCATGCCAAGCAGCATCTAAAACTATTGTATAAAGACAGGGCACCTCCCTGAAACAATAACTGTGTTAAGAAATGTCAAGGGAAAAAGTTTGAATTTAAACATTTTGTGGGTATAATTTGAAACAGAATACCAAAATTTCACATGAATATTTAAGTTGAAACAAGTTACCTTAAACAAAGTTGCTCTTTGCTTTTGGAAAGGCATTAAGGACTAAATCATGGAAAACCTTGTAAGCCAGTGATAGTTGATAGACAATATTTAACCTGGAAACCAGGAATTTAAAATCCTCAGCCCCTACTTGAGATCAGGAATGGCAAAAGTAGAATATGAAGGTAAGGAGAGGAAGAGGACAGAATGTTTTAGGGTTTGTTTATTTGGTTGGATTTCTGGTTGGTACTTCTGATGGTTAATTTTATGTGTCACTTTGACTGGGCTAAAAGATGCCTAGATAGCTAGTAAAACATTATTTCTGGGTGTGCCTGTGAGGGTGTTTTTGGAAGAGATTAACATTTGAATGATGTACTGAGTAAAGAAGATCACTTCATCAACGTGGGTGGGCAGCATCCAATCCCTTGAGGGCCTGAATAGAACAAAAAGGCAAAGAAAGAGTGAATTCACTCTCTTTCTTTGAGCTGTGACATCTATCTTCTCTTGCCCTTGAACATGGTTGCTCCTAGTTCTTGGGCTTTTGGACTCGGATTGAATTATACCGCCAGCCTGCAGATGGCAGATCATGGGACTTCTTGGCTTCCATGACCATGTGAGCTAACTCTTATTGGTTCTATTTTTCTGGCAAACTGACTAATATAGTACTCATAGCTGTAGAAGATGGAAAGTTGTAGCAGGCAGTGTGGCAAAAATGGACTAGATAGTCACCAATCCTGTTTTCTCTCTCCAAGAACACAGGAAGACTACATTCTACATTTCCCAGACATCTTTGTGGTCATGGTGGGGCATGTGACTGGGCTCTGGCCAATAGAATGTGTGCCATTTTTATGCCTGGCCCTAAAATATCCTACAGGACTGTCCATGCTCTCTTTCCCCCCTTTTTTAAAGACTACGGAACCCTATATATTGGGGGCTGCAGCATCACTATGTGGAAGAAACCTGGATCCCTGGATCATTATATGGAAAAGAGCCGCCAATGAGAGTTGCCCAATACACATTAGATCTTGATGTGAATGAGAAATAAATATTTTATGTTTCGGCATTGAGATTTTGGGGTTGTATGTCACAGCAACAATATAAGAACAGAGAGCTTAACGATTCATAGATAATTATTGAGTGTCCATTACAGTCCAAGTATCATGCTAGGTGCTAAGGATACAATGATGAGCAAATCAGACATGGTCCCTACACTCAGAACTTTCCGTTCCATGATCCCACAAATATAAATAAAATTGCAAATGTGGTAAGTGTTAAAAAGGAAAGGTACATAGTGTGGTGAGAATGTATAATAAGGGGCTTTGACCTATTCTGTGGGGAAGCGATTAAAGATGGCAATGAAGCTGAGCTGAGATCTGAAGGATGTGTAGGCATTAGCTAAGTAAGGACAGGGGAGGAGAAAGAGTTTTGGAGGCAGAAGTAGCAAACAGCATGTGCTCTAAACTGAAAGGAGTCCAGAGAGGTTGATTCTTTGGTAATTTTTAGCTATGGTAACCTGATCAGTAGTCTAAAAGTTGATACTTTTAATAACATCCATTCCTCATCATTAGGGCCAAGCTTCAAGAAAGACTTCACCCACATTTCTTATTTACCAGAGATTCTCAAACAGGAAGAAACACAAATGTAGTGAGAGGGAACTTTCTGAAGGTATCTATCCTTTGGCATAATCAGGGTTCTGTTTTATAAACAGGCAGGAACTTTTCATTTAGAGCTGTTGTAATTTATCATATTAGAGCCTACATAGGATAATTGACATTAAAAGCCTCAACAATGTGTCACAATCTGCTTGGAGACCACTTCATCTATGGGATATTGACATCTTTGATTATAACGACTTCTTCATAGGGGAAATAAAATAACTACATGATATTGTTGCAGCACAATAAAAATGGAAGTTGTAAACTTGACAATGTGAAACAGTTTATTTTTTATACAACAGATGTTGTTTGACCTAGGAGAAGGAATAATATAGAAATTGTGATCAGTCTCAGGGAAAAAAATGTCTAACATAAAATACAAGTAGCAGCTGCTTGAATTGTCTTCCTAATGTAACAGAGTTGACAGCTTTACTTTTGCATTTGACTTGGGATTTGCAAGAAGGCATTTGGATGAGAAGATTGTTTCAGGAGGTCATCTACCATGTGTGGCACATGGCCTTTTCTAGATATCTCTGTAGGTCTGACATTAAAACCTGGGACCAAAAACAATCTCAATTCTGTGGGTCAGACTCTCAGGAGCCCACATCTTTTGCCATGGCATGCCCTGGTTTTATTTTGCCTCTCTTCCTCCTTGATCACCAATTTTGAGGACAAACTGACAAGCAGATTTCCATTTTTACACATTGCCCCTATTCTCTACCTCAACCTTATTTCTTCTTCAGTAGAGAATCTCAGTAAAAATTGTAAAAAGGGAGAAATGTAATTATAAAATTTCAAAAGATCGAGGGCAGAATATGCCACTGGATTGGATAGTATTAACTAGTGAAGAGCCATAATAGTTTGAGAACTATGGAGGAACCTTCCAATTCATTGCTTTCTTCAATCGAAACTTGCCATTACCTATAGAAAAATAACTATTTGTGTACCCACATGATGATGAAATATTACTTTGCCTTTGCCTCCTCCAACTACTTATGCACATCAACTTTAGGTTCTGGCTTGCTCCTGTCCCTGAGACTGGGACAGGCATGGAAGCAGCATGTATGATCTGGGGTCCTGGCCCTTAGCCTATAGGAGCTATTCCTTGAGGAGTCTCTCACTTTGGCACTGGGGAATAAGGATGATAAGCCATGTTTCTTTTCCTTTACCTTACCTGTCTTGATGAATATAACTCCTAAAATACCTCTTGAAAATGTCTATGTTTTCTTTATTTCCCACTGTCTCCACCTAAGTTCAGGCTACCATCACCTCTTACTTGGAGTATTTCAACAATATTCCTCTGTCTTTCCTCTTTCAATTCATCTTCCACTCTGCAGTTATAAGGATATTTCTAGAATGCAAATCTAACCAACTAACTTCTTGATTGAAACGTTTTGATAACTTCCCATTGCTGCAATGATAATTCAAACTTCTTAATATGGTTTGGTGATCAGGCTCCTACCTATTTCTCCAGCCTCATTTCTTGGTTCTTCCTCATTAGGCAGACTAAACTTGGCTGTGCAACCAGACTAAGCTTTAGGTTACCATAACATATCTGGTTTATACTTATCCCTAGGCTTTTGACCATGTACTTCTCTTTGCCTGCAAAACCCTTTCCCCTTTATCTGGCATAGTGCTGTTATCAGAGAGTAGGGTTCTCTCCTGGCACGTTGTCCAGGTTCTTGATGTCTTGAACAGAGAATTGAGCAAGACACTGAAATATAGCAAAAAAGAAAAGCTTTATTAGAAGGGAAAGTACACTTCCAGATGTGGAAGCAGACCTGAGCAAGAGAAGCATGGCTCAAAAGACCTGGCAACAAAGCCTTTGGGGTTTTTAATCCCTATTTGCTGTGGGTAGTTACTTTTCTTAGAGGGGTGGGCTTCCTTGATTGACAACTAAGATTGACAGGATTTAGTGACTTAGCATTTGCTTTCTGTGCATGTTCGTTCCCAGAATTCAGTCTGTTATAATGCTATTAACAAATTTCTGGGTGTAAGCATCATATTATAATGATGGTATAATGAAGCTCAGGTGAGTTGAAGGTTGTTGGAGTCTTCATTGCGCAGGTGCAGATGACTGGCTTCAAATGGTACCTAATTCTCTGCTTACTTGTTTCTTTGTGGAAGTTACTTTTAGCCTAAAAATACCTTCTGGCTTGCCTAACTGTGGGCAGATTAGAGTGGAACCCTTCTAGTATAGAAGGACCTCATTGTCTTTGCAGTGGACCTGAAACCCCCTAACTAACTTTCCTACCTGACCCTTTGCTAAGAGCCATGAACCCCCTTATTATTAGTATGTATGTTGAAGGATGGAAGGTCTCTTCTGTATCTGCTTCCTGCTGAGAAGGGTCATTGTCCCTGCCTGTTGGGGTTTCATAGAGCTCTTTCCCTTTCTGCTTCAGTCAGGGCGGGATCTTGGGTTTCCTGCTGAAGTGCAGCCTCAGTCCTTAGATAAGGAAAAGAAGATACAAACTTGTTATTTAAATCATATATTTATTAATTTTCTAGTATTGATTTGCCCATTAAGCAAGTAAAGGAAAATAGGCTTGGTTAATATATTTCTTAAAGAATAAAAAGACCTTTGGGTTAAAAGTCCCCTCTCCTCTCAGATTCTAAGAATCCTGTCTGGCCTAAAGCCATTTCTGCTAACAATGGGTTGATGATATCAATAGTTAGAGGACCTGAGTCACCAGTTTCAGGGGACTTATTGGGATTTGAGAAAGAGGGCCTTTTTCCCAAAGAAAGGAGGAAGAAAAAGACTTAACTAGGTTTACTAAAAAGATTGAGAATTCTGCAAGAGATGTCCCATTTCATTTCCTGCTAAAAGATTAAGAATTTTACAAGTGATGTCCTATATCATTTTACTCCTTTCACTGATCTCATCATAATATTTCACACAAGAAGCCACCCACCATCCTTGAGACTAAGTGTTTTCTCTTAGTGTTAGCACAGCACCTGTGTCTACCTGTTTCACCACACTGGTTATAGTAATTTTAATTGGATTATATGTCTCTCTCCCTGATATCTTATGATCTCCTTGAAATCCAAGTCCACATCTTCCATGCTATATTCATAGGCCTTAACAGCAAAAAATGAGATGTGATCTCTGCCCACAAGGAGATCATAGTTGCTCACCACTGTGGGTACAGCAAATGCTTGTAACATAAGTGGAGAAATGACAAATGAGGAGCAAGTTCAAGGAATGACAATGGATGTTCCTCTCCTGCCCCTGTTCAGTGTCCTTGTGCTTCTTTTCTCTTCTGTGGTTAATAAGTTTTGTCTGTAGGCAAACCCTACATTGCAGAAATTGGGCGATCTGGTTGCTTTGCTGTCAGTTAAAGATGTGGAGATCCTTTTGGAGGTTTATTCATTTAGGCTTATATTTCCACTAAAAAGTCCTGACAAGCAGCCTGTGCTCTGAGGTAGTTGATATAGAAGATCAACAAGACAGTTTTAGATGCCAGAGCAGCTGAAATTCAGATTGCCGAAAACCAGATATTATCCATTTTTATTTTTATACAAATGTGCTGAAATTGATCCCTTTCTCCAGGGTCCCTTGTCACAGGTGGATTCATGATATTCACTGGTCATTTATTTGTCTTTGGCCTTGCTCTTCACAGAAGGAGTCACACCCTTTGGATTGATGGCACAACTGCTGAAAAAGGAACTATTTTCAAGCAACATCAGTAAGCTTATCTGTGGCTCGGATAAACAAGAAAGATGCTGCTTTGGTTTGAGAAGGAAGGAAGCTTTGGTGATTGTTAATTGGACCCCAGGTAATTATGTAGCTACCTGCTAGGATGGACAGCTAAGACTGGAACAGAGCTAGAGGTTTGTAGCAACACAGAGGGCACTTATTTTTAAAAATAAACAGCTTAATCCCAGTACAAACAGCAAACTTTATGGTGTTTTCATTTACCTTAGTCCCATTCCCCACTACAAGGATCACAGGATCACAGGATCACATTGAAAATAACAACCCACATTCCTGATTCTGGAGGGAGGAAATAGATTTGGTGGTTTCCTGGAAGACTTGCTCAAAACCCTTCTCTATTTCTCCTCAAATATCACTCAGTGCTAAAGTTGCTACCTTGGGCGTATGCCATTTTTAGCCTCTGCTTCTTGAGACAATAGATAATAATTGAGGTAAACAAGAAACTAACCAAAAAGGTTTTGAGGAAAGGCCAGGAAATGAGATTTTTTAAAAGGCTGTATAAAGCTTTTAAAATTTTTAAATTATCCCGTGTTAGGAAAAGAAAGAAAAAATAATGCAGAAAAATGAACAGGGCCTCAGACTTCTGTGGTACACTATCAAGTTTACCAACATATGCATAATAAAAGTCTCAGAAGGAGAGGAGAGAGACAAAGAATCACAAAAAATATTGGGAGAAATAAGGGCTGAAAATTGCCTAATTTTAGGAAAAGCACTAATCTGTGCATCCAAGAAACTCAATGACCTCCCAGTAAGATAAACTTAAAGATATCCACATCTGGACATTTCATAATCACTCTGTTGAAAGGCAAAGACAAAGATAAAATCTTAAAAACAGCAAGAGAAGTGACTCATTACATACAGAGGATCCTCAATAAAACTGCTGATTTCTTGTCAGAAACTATGTAGGACAGAAGATAATGGGATAACATAATCAAGGTGCACAAAGGGGAAAAAATCAAGAAATCTATATCTATAAAAACTGTTTTTCGAAAATAAAAGATATTAAAACATCCAAGATAAACAAATCCTAAGAAGAGTTCACTGCTAAAAGATGTGCCCTACAAGAAGTTCTTAAGTCCTTCAGGATTAAATAACAAGACATTAGACAGTAGTAATTTGTATCCATATGAAGAAAAGAGCTCCATTAAATGTAACTACCTGGGTTTATATAAAAGACAGTATAATGTATATTTTCTTTATAACTCAATTTTTCATATTTGATTTAAAAGACAACCATAGAAAGCAATAATTATAAATTTATATTGATGGACATACATGTATAAAAGAGTAATTTGTGATAATAACAGCATAAAGTAGGGTTTGAAACTATATAGGTGCAAGTTCTGGCATACTAATGAAGCTAAGCTGCTATTAATCTGAACAAGATCATTTTAAATTAAGATGTTATTTTTTAACTTCCAGAGAAAATACTGAAAAATAACTAAAAAAAAAAGCATAGTCAAAGAAGTAATAAAGGAATTAAAATGGTACACTAGAATATATCTATTTACCCCTAAAGAAGGCAATAATGGAGGAAATTAGGAGCAAAAGAGATATAAGACATATAGAAACCAAGTAGCAGAATGGCAGAAGTATGTTCTTTATTTGCAGTACAGTAAATGCAAATAGATTAAACTCTCCAATTAAAAAGGCAAAGAATGGCATAACAGATTTAAGAAGCAATCTACATATATGCTAACAGACTAATATTAGGTCTATAAACACAAATAGGTTGTCTGTAAAAGTTTGGAAAAAGATAAACTATAGAAATGGTAATTTTTTTTTAAAAAGCTATACTAATATTAGACAAAATAGACTTTAAGGAAAAATTTATTTCTAGAGACAAAGAACATTTTATGATAATAAAGAATCAATCTACCAAGAATGTATTTGCATTTAGAAGAATATACAGGCATAAGTGTTTGTGAGCTTACAAATTAAATAGCCAGATGACTTGGTGGTTTATAAAAAATCTAAGGAATTCACACAAAAATATTTAATCTAATAAATGAGTTCAGTAAAGTTGCAGTATACAAGATCAGTTTATAAAAATTATTTGTGTTTCTATAGACTAGCAATGAACAATCTGCATATGAAATTAAGAAAACAATTCCATTTATGATAGCATCAAAAATAATAAAATACTTCGGAATAAATTATATCAAAGAAGGACAAGACTTGTTCACTAAAAACTACAAAACATTATTGAAAAAATTTTAAAAAGGCCTAAATAAATGGAAAGACAGCCATGTTCATGGCTTGAAAAACTTAATATGGTTAAGATGGCAATACTCCCCACCTTGATGTACAGATTCAATACAAACTCTATTAAACTTGCATCTTTCGCAGAAATGGATATCTTGATGCCAAAATTCATATGAAAATGTAGGGGAACCTCAATAGCCAAAACGATTTCAAAAAAGAATTGTGGATGACTCACATTTTCTGATTTCAAAACTTAATACAAAGCATCAGGAATCAAGATTGTGGTTCTAACATAAGGACAGACATACAGATCAATGGACTATAATTGAGAATCCAGATATAAACTCTTTCATTTGTGGTCAATTGAAGTTTGACAAGGGTAGCAAGAAAATTCAATGTTGAAAAATAATATTTTCAACAAATGGAAAAACTGGCTATTTCCAGGGAAAAGAATGAATATGTACCTGTACTTCATACCTTATATAAATTTTAACTTAAAATTGTCCAAAGACCTAAATATAAGAGTTAAATCTATAAAACATTTAGAAGAAAATACAGGCATAAGTGTTTGTGAGCTTGTACTAGGCAATGGATTCTTAGACATGGCACCAAAACACAAGCACCAAACAAAAAAATAGATAAATTAGGCTTCATCAAATGAGACTTCTGTGTTTCAAAGTACACTATTGAAGAAAGTGTACAGAATGGAAGAAAATGTTTGGCAATCATATATTTATAAGGGATTTGTATCCAGAATATAATTCAACAATAAAAAGACAAACAACCAAATTAATAAATAGATATTTGCATCTTAATAAACATTCTTTCAAATGAGACATACAAATGACCTAGAATTACATGAAAAGATGTTCAACATCATTAGTCATTAGTGAAATGCAAATCAAAACCACAATGAGATACCACTTCACATTCACTAGGAAGGCTATAATTTTTTAAAAAAGGAAAATGCCAGTATTGACATTTTCACTTTGCTGATGGGAATGTAATATGATATAGCAACTATGGTTGGCAGTTTGGCAGTTCTTCAAAATTTAAACGTAGTTACCATACGACCCAACAATTCCACTCCTAGGTATGTATCCAAAGAAATAAAAATATATGTCCACACAGGACTTGTATGCAAACACTCATAGTAGCATTATTCATAATAGTCAAAAAGTGAAAACTACTCAAGTATTCATACAATGGAATATTATTCAGCCATAAAAAGGAATGGAGTACTGATATGTGCTGCATTGTGGATCAACCTTGAAAAATTGTAATAAGTGAAAGAAGCCAATTTACATTATGCCATTTACATTAAATATCCACAATAAGCAATTCCATAGAGACAGAAGGTAGGTTAGTGGTTGAGGGCAGATGCAGGTGGAGGGAAAGAAATGGGAAGTGAATGCTGAGAGGTAAGAGGTTTTGGAGGGAGGGTAATAGAAATATTCTAGAATTAGATAGTGGTGGTGGTTGCACAACATAGTAAAAAAAACACTGGATTGTGCATTTTTAAATGGTAAATTTTATGTTATGTAAATTTTTTAGAGACTTTATTTTTAGATAATTTAAGGTTCATGGCAAAATTGAGCAGAAGGTACATGGATTTCCTATATACTTACAATGCCCCTCAAACACACACAACCTCATCCACTATCAGCATCCTGCACTAGAGTGGTACATTAATTATAATCGACGAATGTACATTGACATATCATAATCACCCAAATTCTATAATTTATATTAGGTTCACACTAGGTCTTCCACATTCTGTTGGTTTCAACAAATATTTAATGACATATGCTCACCACTGTAGTATCATACAGAGTAGTTTCACCACCCTAAAAATCCTCTGTGCTCTGCCAATTCATTCCTTCCTCCCCTCTAATCCCTGGAAATTACTAATCCTTTAACCGTCTCCATAGTTTTACCTCTTCCAGAATGTTATATGGTTAGAATAATTCAGTATATAGCCTTTTCAGACTGGCTTCTTAGTAAGTAATGTAAATTTTATCTCAAAAGTTTCTTTTTTAAGTATGGAAAAATTATAACAATTTCATGGTGTTGGTAATAGTTATTATTAATAAAACTCCTAGAAATTTTTATTTAATATTTATTGATTTACCACAGTATGTATGGAATAATGCATGTAACTGTAAACAAGGCAAAGTAGTTCAAAGCACTTATAGCTTAGTAGGGAAGACAAACACATAAACAGAAAATTAAAATGTCAATTAGTCATTCAGCAATTATTTCTTGAGTGACTCCTAAGGGTCAAGCATGTACAATGTAGTAAGTGTGGTGATGGGGCTATCTATAGGTCATTATGGAAGCATTGTGTAGAGGGAGAGCCACGGCACCTTGACCAGATTCAACCAGTGGTGGGGTCAGTCCTGGACATGACACTCTGGGAAGATTAGGAACATATTGGAGCAAGTAGACAGTTCAGGATGTAGAGGTGAATGAAGTCATGAGCTAACAAAGAAGATTGAAGTATCTGAGGATATTTAACCCAGAAAAGAGAAGGCTCGGTGAGACCTAGTTGATTTTTACTAATTATCCTAATTCCAGCAGAGAGGCTGAGCAGGGAGCAGTCTCAAGGGATCAGGCCCACAGGACTAAGGTGAGGGGTGGTACAGGGTGGCACTGGGAATGGGTGTGATGTTTGGTTCTGGTGGGTGGAGCTAAAGGTAAAGACCCAAAGGGCTGTCTAAAAGGAGAGGGCCAAAACCAAGGCAGAAAACAAATATAAGGGCAACAAGCTTTAGAGTTAGGAGAGGAATGGGAGCCAAAGTACAAAGACAAACCAGGCTCAAACACCCAGGGGAAGGAGCAAATTGACTATGCCTGCATGGTCTGGAAACAATTGCCTTCATTTGAATTTTGGCTCTGCCACTTGCTAACTTAATAATTTTGGGCAAATTACCGAACTCCTCTGTACCTCAGTTTTCCTACCTGTAAAGTGGGGATAACCAATTAATATACATAAAGCATTAACTACCTGGCAATAATTAAGTATGAGCTATTATTATAGCTAGTATTTTGTATGCTCCTAAGGTATGTTTGTGTTAGTAAGCCAAGGTCATTTAAAGAGACTAAGACAAAATATCAGCTCACTTTTCAGCCCGGATAGATACAGGACTTGTTCTGTGAGGGTCCCCTTGTAATATAGCTTGAAGGAAAACTTCCATCCCCTCTTATCACCAGGCAGAGTAAGCTTATGCCACAGTTGAGAGCTGCCCAAATACCTGGAGTGAAAGAGCTATGCCTATAAGGGACACAGTTTGGAGGAATGACTTCGAGGAAAGCCTGGAGACTGACATTTGGCCACAAATTTCTTTCATCCTTTCCTCAACAGTTCTATCAATATAGATTCTTTTGAAAGGCCAAGTTTTTTTCATAATGTAAATCTATTTTCTCCAAGTCCTTCTGGAATCTGAAGATTATGAATGAAGCTAGAGTTGTAGCAAGGATCACAATGGCTGAGTAGGAGAGTCTATAACTATGTTTGATCCAGAGGAATACTTCTCAACTATGGCTGCACACTAGAAACACATGAAGAGTTTGTACTATATGAATGCCTTAGTCTCACCTCCAGAAATTTGAAATTTACCGTTCTGATGTGTATTCTGGCCATGGGTATGTTTAGAAAGCTCTCCAGGTGATTCTAATGTGTAGCTAAGGTTGAGAACCACTGAGCTATAGGTAATGGCAAAGAAAGAGCAGGTGACCTAGACCATGTTGACAAATAATCTGGGAGCTTTTATTGTCTTCATTTCTTTTCACCACTCTTATCATATAGTACACATGACCTTGTTCCAGAGTGGTGACTCAGCCAGCCTGGATGCATGGGCAGGCAGACACCACAAGTTTCAGACACTCATGAGCCTCTCACTATAGACTGGTTGGAAAGTGCTGCAGCATAGAGCAGGAGCCTTGATAGGTGCTTCCATGGAGATGGTAGTTTGTAGTATTAGCTGTTTGACTGGGAAAATAATGACTCTGTAATGTTAATTTGCAAAAGGATTTGCTTTTCTGAATTCATTTATTTTGTGTGATTCACCTTAAGAATGTTTGAATATGTTTACAACAGATGAAACTAGAACCAAAGCCTATTTTGATTTATATTAGGCATATAATTGGTTTGGATGGTCAAATGAAGTTTGATTGTCTGATATGGCATAATATGATTATAATCTAATAGCCACAATCTCCACAAAGGTTGATGTGATATATGCATGTAACCATTAGCTACCAATCTTATAATCATAAGCAAATGGACAACTGCAGAAATTTGGCCTTTGATCCACAAAAGCATAAAGCATAGCACCTTTATAAGCCAAGTAAAAACAACACATGACTTGCCAAGATTCACAAAATTGACTCTCTGACTTCTATAAAATTATGCTAAGGATTTGGCCTGAAATCATCAGAACATGAGATAATAGAAGATTCCTCTGAAAATTGCTGCTGGCAGGTCATTAAAAAATGTTTGCAATATGGTTGAGGTTGCCTTGCAAGTTTACCACACATTTCCCAGTCAAGGAGGAAGAAGAACAAGTGAAAATTCCCTCAACCATCTCAGCATGAGCTCAGCTTGTCAAGATCTGAAATTGCTTAGAGCCAGGCTACTTCTGTAATGGAATTATCCTTAAGATTGGTTGTTGTGTACAGCAATTACAATGTGGGGAGCTAAGAGAGTGCATAACCTTCTTAGTTTATCTAGTTTATCTTAGAAGATGCGTTGAAACAGTTGCTACTTTTGGGTATTGATAACTGGGAGTTTGCAGGTGTGTAGGGCCAGGACCTGGGTTCTGTTTCTGAATCTGTCCACTTGTGCCTCCATATGTGAATTTAGAAGTCAGCCTTATATCATCCGGCGACATCTAAGGAGTGCTTACTATATGTAAGGTGTTGGAGGTTACAAGGTGAATGTGATATTTCTGTTGCTGTTGATAGGCTCATAGTCCCATAGTAAGTACAGATATATAGATCAATGTAACAGAAAAGATCGTCCAGAACTTGACACACCCATGAATTGTTCTTCACTGTGGTTTTGACTTTTTGGAGAATGTCATGTAAATGAATGATATCTTTAAGATTAATCCAACTTGGCATGTGTATCAGTAGTTGATTCCTTTTTATTGCTGAGTAATATTTTACTTTATGGATATTACTATAATTTGTTTATTCACATACTGGGGGACATTCGAATTGTTTCTAGTTTGTGACTGTTATAACTAAAGCTGCTTTAAGTGTACATATACATGTTTTGTATGAATATAAGTTTTATTTTGCCTGGGGAAAAAATGCCCGAGTGCTACTGATGGGTCATACGATTAGTACATGTTTAACTTTATTTTAAAAGAAAACCTGCCAAACTATTTTTCCAGAGGAGCTGTTGCATTTTGAATTCCTTCCACAATATGACAGAATTCCAGTTGCTCAGAATGCTACCAATACTTTGTTAGCATTTTTTTTATTTTAGGCATCATGAAAGGTGTGTAGTGATATCTCATTGTGGTTTAAATTGCATTTCCCCGATAGCCAGAGCATCTTTTCATGTCATTCATATATTCTCTTTGGTGAAGTGTTTGTTCAGTCTTTCACTCATTTTCTCACTGGATTGCCTGTTTTCTTATTGTTCAGTTTCTTCATATGTTCTCAGTATAAATCCTTTATTAGATATGTGATTTGGAAGATATTTCTCCCAGTATTTAGATTGTCTTTTCAGTTTATTACATTGTCTTTTGCACAGCAACAGTTTTCATTTTTGAAGAAATCCAATTGATCAATTTTTCTTTCATGGATCAATCCATTGGTGTCATATCTAAGAACTCATTGCCTAACATCAGATTACAAAAATTTTCTGTGTTCTTCTAAATGTTTCTTGGTATTATGTTTTACATTTAGATTGATGATACATTTAATTTTTTAGAAAGTGTGATTTCAGGGAGAACAAGATTTTTAGATTGTTTTTCTTTCTTTGTTTTGTTTGTCTATAGATGTCCAAATTTTCAAATACCATTTGTTAAAAAGATTATCTTTTCTTTGTTAAAAATCAACTGAACATATTTGTCAGGGTTGTTTTCTGGACCCTCTGCAGGTCCATTGATCTATGTGTCTATCCCTCTGCCAATGCCACTCTGTCTGGATTACCATAGCTATATAATAAGTCGTAAAATTGGGTAGTGTGAGTCCTCCAACTTTATTCTTTAAAAAATTTTTTGGCTATTCTCGTTCTTTTTTTATATATAAATTCTAGAATTAGCTTGTCTATACCTATAAAAAAGGCCTGATGGGATGTTTATTGGAATTGCATTAAATCTATAAAACAATTTGGGGAGAATTGACATTGTTAGCATGCTGAGTCTTTCAATTCACAGTTTTTCTCTCCATTTATTTAGGTTGGCTTTTATCTTTTCTATTAGTGTTTTGTAATTTTCAGCATATTCTCTCTGTACATATTTTGTTAGATTTATACTTATTTTATTTTTAAGATATTGTAAATAATATGTTTTTAAAATTTTGTTTTCCAAATATTCATTTAGTATGTAGAAATACAGTGGACTTTTTTGTGTTGAACTTGTATCTTGTGCCTTTGATGAACGCATTTATTAATTCTAGGAGATTTTTGTTTATTTGTTTGTTTGTAGATTCCTTGGGATTTTCTACATAAGCAATCATGCCATTCATTAATAGGGACCATTTTAATTATTTTCCCATTTGTATGCCTTTTAGTTCTTTTTCTTTCTTTTTAGCACTAAAATTTTAATTATGATGTTGAATAGAAGTGGCAAAAGAGGACTTTCTTGCCTTATTCCCAATCTTAAGGAGAAACATTCAATGTGGGCTTTTTTAGATTGTTAATATTGTGGATTACATCCATTGATTACTGAATATTGAGCCAGCTTTGCAATTCCAGGATAAATTTCACTTGGTTGTGACATTATTATTTTACGTGTTACTAATTTTGATTTGCTAATATTTTGTTGAGGAACTTTGCATAATAAGAAATATTTTGCTTGATTTTTTTACCTGAAAGTGAAAGCTTAGATTATTGATTTGAAACCTTTCTTCTTTGCTACAATAAGCAGTTAGTGCTATAAATTTTCCTCTGTGCACCCTTTTAGCGGCATTCCACAGATTTGATATGTTGTATTTTCATTTCTTTCTTTTTTTTTACTTTATTGAGTTTTCCTTTTAACTTATGTGTTATTTAAAGCTGTTATTTTATTTCCAAACATTTGAAGATTTTGCAAATACTTTGTTATTAATTTCTCTTTTAGTTCCCCATCCCTTGGAACCAAAGCTCTTCCAAGTGGAGAAGAAGGTTCACCTCTCTCAAGATTTTAGGTGCCTGTGGGCCTCTATTCCAGTGACTGTAATTTGATACTTGGATTCAAACACAACAGATGAAGTGTGGAGCTAAATTTGAAACCAGACCTTTCTGATTCAATAATTCGAAATTATTCTTGACTTTTTTTATATGTCATAGCCAATCAACAAACCTTGTAAGCCCTATTTTCAAAGTATATACAGAATATGAAGACTTCTCACCACCTCCATTGATGCTACACTGGCCCAAGCTGCCATTATCTCTGACTTGCCTTACTGCAATAGTCTCCTGACTGAACACCCTGCTTCCATTCTTTTTTTCCTTTTAATATTTATTTTTTTTTCAATTATAGTAGACATATAATATTATATTAGTTTCAGGTATATAACATACTGATTAGATATTTATAAAATTCATGAAGTGATCATCCTGATAAGTCTAGTACCTGCTTCCATTCTTATATCCAGCTCTCCTTCAGTATAGTCTCAGTATAGCAGGCAGAGTGATTTTGAAACATATCATGTTTCTTCTATCACTATAACTTTCCACTGGCTTCCTATCTCATTCAGAGTAAAAGTTAAAGTCCTTACAAGGACCTAGCAGGTAGGTCCTCCATTCTCTCATCTCTTGTTGTTTATTTGACTTCATCTGCTACCACTCTCCTCCTCACTCCTACCACTTCAACCATGCTGGCCTCTGCTGTTTCTCAAACAAGCTGGCCACGTCCCTGCCTCAGGTCCTTAATAAGTGCTTTTCACTCTGCCTAAAATACTCTTTCTTTAGATATCCACCTGGTTTCCTTCTCCCCAACTTCAAGTTTTTACTCAAATGTTACCTTCTCAGGGAGACCTTCTTTGACCATCTTGTTTAAAATTATAATCCCACTCTCTTACAAACTCTTTATTTTTCTTCTCTGCATTAGTCTTTCCTGTAGCAGTTTTTACCAACTAACATCTATGTAATGATGTATTTACTACATTTATTGTCTGCCCAAACCCTCTCTGGAAAATAAATTCCCATGAGGGCAAGGATCTTCATTTTAATCATCAGTTTATTCCTAGTGTCTATCACAATGCCTGACATTTAGTAGATGTTTGAGAAATATCCATTGAATCATTACTAAATGAGTGAATTCTTTTATTACTCCTTGATGCCTCAGCGAAGATAAGAATTGTCACTAATAAAAGTAATTATTTATTGAGGTTCTGCCACTCAGGTGCTGTATGTGCTTTATCTCATTTAATTATTCAACCATCCCTGTAAGATAGGCTATATTGTCTATATTTTACAGAGAAAAAAAGACTGGTAACAGGTAAAATACGAGATGGGAAGGACAATAATAATAGCAACCATTTATTGAATATGTACATCTAATTGCTGGTTATTATCCTAAAAGCTTACTATGCTCTATTTAATTTAATCTTTCTAAAACTTTGTAAAATAGATATTATTGTCATTTGAAAATGATAAAACTAGACCATGGAGTATTTTAATGACTTGCCAAAGGCCAAACAACTGGCTAAAAGTGGCCCTAGGGTTCAAACCCAGACACCAAACTTCAGGGCCCATGCTTTTCTCTTCTATGTCTTAGTATGATCTCAAAAAGTGTAAATCAAGGGTGATGACTCCATGGTTTCTGGCTTGAGCAGTTAGGGACATATTGATGCCATTTATCGAGGTGGACAAGAATGGGAGGAGAGTAAAATTGGAGAAAGAAAATAATTGAGTTTAGTATTGACCATGCAAGATTCAAGATACAGGAAATAAAGAGGAAGATGTAAGGAGAGCAGTTGATTATGCAAGTCTGCAGCTCAGAGAAAGGAGATACCAATTTGGAAACCATGAACATAGAGTTGGTCTTTAAAGCCATAGGAATAGATGTGATCGTGGCCCCTGTGTGTCTGCGGTATGCACAGTTGTGCTGTAGTTAGAGGCCTGACTAGGAAAAGAGAGAATACATCCCAAATGTATGAATGAGGCTGCCCTTTGAGATGAGCATAGGCCAAGCCTGCAGGTGATACTCTGGCTACCTCCAACCTGAATTGGATATAGATCCTCTTTCTGTCAACATTGAATAACACCTTCCCTTCTCTGCAGTCATCTCTCAGGACTTCTAGTTTGAATTATCTATGTTATAGTTCCTGTCAAAAACCCAGAGGAAGCTGTTGATATTCAAAAGTGCCAGTTTTAGAGAATTCCTCCAAATTTTCAAAGCTTTATTCTATAACATACCATATCTCCAAAAAGCTACAGACCTCGTCTCTATCACTCTGTTCCCCAGTGGAAGTGCCTTCATAGAACTATATATTAACATTATACATTTGGATTTTCCTGAGGGTCCACATAATAGACACCATATGTGGACTATAAGTACATTTCTTGGGTAAAACTTCTGTTAAGCATACCATCCATTATTTTGTGCAAATTCCTTTAAGCAAAGAAAGACCTAGGCAACAAATTTATCTTAGAGTTCTGAAATAAGAAACAGGTTGTCTTTCTTGACAGGTTAGTCTACTTGCTTCTGTGAGCTGCTAAAGATCCTCTAGGCTATCATCTGTCCATCTTTGTCTTGTCTTCCAGGAACATAAGAGTCAAATTGTTGCTCATTTTAAAGTTTTTCTTCTTTCAGATTAGGGGTCATACACAGGGGCCCAAATATTGCCTATAGTTTAACTATGGATAAATTATGTCCAGCTAGCCTGTGTTTAAAAATAATCACATGGCGTTGAATATATTCTTTAGCCCCTCTCCACATTGTCTTAAATCTAGCCTTTTTTCCCCTCATTCATACTACCTGCCTTAGGCACCTGAGTTTGCAATGTCTGACCCAGATCTTCCCATATAATCATTTTTTCTCCCCTTCGCTCCTTATTATTACTTGGTCCTTTTATTTTTTTTTATCCTTGTTTAAACAACTTTGGTTTCATTGTATTGCCAGTAAAATATTGTTTTTAGGTTGCCTAAAATCCTTTTGGAGAAGTAGGTGGAGTATAAAGGTATAAAACCATTGCTTATACCTCCATGTGCATTTGTATTTCCAAGGCTAATTATTTAGAAGTATCTGTTTCTACCGCATTACCAAATGGAGTTGTGTCTGATTCCACATAAAGCTTCAGCCAACAAGCACATTCAGAGCTCACAGAATTAAGGTTGGCCAATTCCTTGAGAGGATGACAGGAAGGTGAACTAGAGTAGTTTAGAAGAAAGAACATTCTTCTTAAAGTTCGTAGTGTGAAGCTAGAGTGTGAAGATCAAAACTTATTAGCTAGAGTAAGATCCTGTGCCTTCTGGGAAATGGTTAATTGGTTAAAATATTAACAATTCCTACATCAAGGTGGGGCATTTAACTTTTTACCCCTGGACCTTTTGCACCTGTTTTCAACACTAAGTTGCTTACACAGGCTGGACCATCTGTCCCTCTTTTCCTCAACGGACAGTTTTCTACCTTAAAGAGCAAGAAAACAGAAGGCTGCTGTCAAATTAGTGAACTTTGTGAATAGATAGTAAATAGTCTCTGGATTAGGAGGCTAAAAAAGGATTTGGAATGATTTGTGAGTCATTGATCTCTTCTCTTCCTGGTTACTGGGGATCAATCAAGGATTTATTTACAACATGTGCCCTACCCACTTCACATGTGTGTTTCAGGTGGGCAGGTCCAAACAGTTCTGTGTTGGTAGGGACCTTAGAGGTTATGTGATCCAACGTGTACCTTATTTCTAAATACTTGGCAATTTTTATCCAGCTTCTGTTTAAATGTCTCAAATGGTAGAGAATTTATTACCTCATGAAGCATGGATTCCACTATTGCACATTTCTATATGGTGAGTGTTTCTTCTGTTGATTAAAATCTGCATGATATAAAGGAAAAAACGTTAGCTATGAAACAGGTCTGACCTAAATTCATGGGATGATCCTGAGGATTAAATGAGAACATATATAAAAAGTGTGTGTCCATTGTGTGGCATGGGAAAGGAACTCAAAGACTTCATTTAAAATACTTTAAATTTCAACCTTTTCTTTCTGAGTCCAGTGACTACATATAATCCCTTCTCCTTGTTATATCTCCATTAAAATAACTGAAAATACTGACTGTGCTCATCTGCAGCCATTGCTTCACTTCCTGAAATCCTGACCATCCTCAAATGCTTTTCCATGATTTGAGTTCAAAACTTTTGTTTCTCTGATTGGCCTTCTCTTATACTTGCTCTACTTTGTCAGTCATCCCTAGAAGTGTGGGGCCCAGGCAGGGTTCCCAAGCATTATGTAGAAAAGCCTATACGTTAGTGTTCCTCAGCCCAGCCCTAACTTATGAGACAACTCCTCTACAGAGCCCCCAATTGCCTTGTTGAAAACCTCTTCAGTCGTATTATGGCCTGATAGCAAAGAATATGGCCTAGATCCTCAAGGGATAGACCACTTGCTAGCATATCTTTAATTTTAATACTTCAATTATCCTCTAGTGCCTCTTTATAGTTGCCATCACTTTCTGCTAATTTCTTGATTATTCTGCCCAGGCAGTAGTAGAAGCCAATCTTCTTCTGAGTTCCCAATTTTTATATTTCTTAACTATAATTAGCCTTTATCAGGCTCCAGATACTTCTCATCAGAATTCAGTCTCTAAATTGCAGACCTGTCTGAAAATGAGGGGCCATGGCCCTAAGCAGCCCAGGATGTGGAGGCCCTGTGGAAATTAGCTATTCTCCAGTGTATGCTTGGCTGATTGTGTACTAGTCAGTTCTTAAAAAGGGCATGAGGCTGGTGAAAAAACCTGAGACAAGGGCCTAGACCACTTTTCTCTGTGCTTGGCTGGTTGAATTAACTATAAGTAAGAAACTTCTCTCTCTATGCAAGTGAATATAATACCTGCATTACCTGCCTAAGATTTTCTATAAATGTGAAAATGAATTATTTGATAAAGAAATGATTTGAAAAGCACAAATTCTGTCTTTATTTTAGGCTTATATTATTGTTAAGAATTATTCTAGCATCTGATAGACTGGTTTTGAGTGTGACTAGAATCTTTGTGTATAAAAATGGGCCACTAGCCATGTGGCTGGGGCCTCAGGGCCTCAGCCACTCTGGATCTGCCAATGTTGCTGTGGATCTAGGGTCTCAGGCATGGACTGCTTGCCAAGGGCCTGCCCATCCAGGCTTCACCTTACCAGCCTGCATCACTGATACATTTCATGTAGTGACTTGAAGTCTAATTATTCCTGTATGCACTGTTGTTCACCTGCTTCTGCTCCCACCCCAAGGCAGAGTCATCCCTATTGTATCTAAAGCCCAAACTCTGGACATGCCCCTCCTACTACCAGGACTGCATTTCTGTGGCTGCTCCATCAACGGTCAACATCATCTCTCTGATTTCCATATGTCCTGACTCATTCTTATCCAACACGCCTCTCCAGCTTCATGATACAACTAGACACACCCAGAAATAATAGTTAACCAGATATCTGAGTAGCTGCCCAGTCAAGTTGACACATAAAATTAGCTATCACAACCCACCCCTTGTCAACTTGGCACCTCCACACTTCTTTGTAAACCTTACTTGTTCTCCAAATAAAGACAATAAAAAGGTCATAAATCCATCTAACATAATATAATTATCCTGTGTACAAATGAAAACGCACTAATCCAGAAGAAGAGGTAAAATCCTTGAGTTATGTTTACTATTCTTCATATTCTATAACTTAAACACTATGATATAAAATGAAAACTCTGGTAATCTGTACAATTTGAGTTTCCACATGACATCTGTATACTATGATACTATGTAGTACTTTATGCTGTACTAAGTGTTTTTTCACTTACGACATTTCAAGTGTACACATCTCATGCTCTTCAGAACTAGCCAGAAGGCTAACTTCTAGAGAGGGTTTTTAGTAATGTAAATGTCAAATTCCTTCTGCCTTTTAATAAGGTGGACAGATCCTGTTAAAAGGTTCCCATGGGACCAACAGATGTTCTGTTGAAGATTCTGCAAAGCAGAAGCTCGTGCCCCTGAGATGTTTGTTGCACTTACTTCAAATCAGACTGATAACAAAAGGAATGTAATTGAATGATGACTCAGTTTCTGGGTTTCAAGAGGGCTAGTCTAGCTGTCAACTTTGCATAGGGGTTGCTATGTCTGCAAATAAGCTACAACAAGTCCATGATACACTTTTATTTCCCAACTCTTTGTTTCAATATCATCTACAACTGGTTTTGCTATTATCATGTTTTGTTTTGTTTCTAACAAACCTGACCATTGTAAAATTATCCGAGGTAATAAAAGTGCACAATAATAAAAACTTAGGGGAAAAAATGGGCCACTGGCTCAGAGAAAGAGTATGCGAAAGGCATTCTAGAGCCCTAACTACTTTTAGTCATATCACTTACCCTTTAACACAGTCTTTGAGGGTGGGAAGGTATCATCTTCCATACAGGTTCCCACTGGGAATGTGGTTTGTTTCCTAATTCAGAGTCTTGTTTTGGGCAGATTATGGGCCTCAGATGTCCATACCTCAGTTGAGAAGATTAAAGCTTGTGTCGAGTTGCCATGGCAGCACCTTGAGCTGGTAGAACTTATAAACCAGTCTGCCTCAACCCAAGACTCATAAACCCCAGAGGAGTTTTTGGATCTCCAGGAAATGCTGAGCATTCTTTGATACAGAAAAGTAATGCATGTTACACATTCTTCCCCAGAACCCATTATTTATGCAAAGCATACTTCTCAGTACAGCAGAGGGAACACTATTATACAATGAGATTTTTCTGTGGCCCTTTCATGGCTGGGAACATATAAAATTTCTCCTTGAGCCCAGATTCAAACTCTAACATAATTTACACATTATTGAAATCATTACAAAGCATAAATCAGTTCATTTTTTAAAGTTTCTGTATGATGTTTTGAGAGCAGCCAAACTCCCTTGCTTGTCTGGACTCTTTCCCACTGCCTGCCACAGCTCGTGGCAGGCTAAATAACTGTGGAGAAAAAGCAGGTTTTCAGCTGCGCTTCAGATTACTCTGTCACCCTTCCTGCATGGCAGCAGATCCCTGCTGACATGGAGAATGAAGACAAGAAAATTACTTCATTATAGTGTGTCCTGATCAATTACAAGCATCTAGGAGTTGGGTCTGTTCATCTGCTGCACTGGTCTAGCCCAGGACATAGCTCTGGGTTATAGAAACAAGAATTGTGTTGCCTTAGACCCTAGAATTAGCAAGCTAGAGGTTTGCAAATCCCCAATCATAGTTATTCTTCTGCAGCATGTTCCTGGTGCAGTCAATGTGTTCAAGCTGGACAGCCTTCAGAAATCATTTAATTCACCCCTTATTGTTCCAAAGGCCCAGAGAGGGCAAGTGGCTTGCACAAGGTCACAGCGTAAGTTGATAATGAAGTTAAGTCTACATTTCAGAGAGCATGTCAGATCTCAAACATTGTAGCCCCAAGAGATGGCTGTGATGCTTAGTTTTACCAGTAAATGCTTCCCTTCACTCTCTTCTAAAATCCAAGGTCACCAGATCCCATAGAATTCACCTCTTTGATAATGGCTGATCATTCTTAGGGTATAAGAGTCTGGCTTCCTGGGGAGTTTAGGTTTATGTGAGGTGTCCCCAGGTCATTATTTATAACATTGAACACTTTCTGAGTACCTGCTATTTGGTCACTTAATTTTCACAATGCCCCAATGAAATACGTGTCATTATTTTCATTAGAGCTTAGAGAAGATATAGCTGGACAAGTCAGTATAACTTCAGAGCCACCTTTTAAACTCTTATACTATACACATCTACCATCCCTTATCTGAAAACCTTGGAGCCAGGTATGGTTCAGAGATTTAAAAATAGCAAATTTGAAAAAGATAATATATTGCATATATCACATATTATATAATACCAGCACAATACCCCATAATCAAATGAATCATGTTTCTGCTGTGAAATGTATGAATATTCACATTATATAGGATAAAGACTACAAATCTCTATCACTACCCCCAACCCCAGTTCAAGTCAGTTTGGCCACAAAATGAATTAAGGAGAATTGCTCCATGCTCAACTATTTGAATTTTGACAATGCAGACAAGCAGCCTGAGGATTTGTATAGCTCTTATATTGCTCCTCTTTTGTTTGTCCCTAGAGCTGGCTGCCCAGTCAGAACTACCATTATCTCTCACCTAAGTGTTGAAATAGCCCATGTTTGGACAACAAAACTGAGAACGAAGGGGCTTCTTGAAGGTACGAGAGAATGACTGGCATTACAAAGGGCTTTCTGGTCTTTGGTTATGTTGTCAGTCACTTATACCCAGGTGTTTTCTCATTCTTATATTCCAGAGTGTCAGAGAATGTGTTTCATTACTGGAAAAAAAAGGGACTATCAACTTATTCACTAAGTCACTTTGCTCTTGAGCCATTCAATTGTCATTCTCCTGCTTCAAGTGAGATGGGTCTGTGCCACAAGTGACTACGGGGCAAAGGAGGTTAGGTCATGTTTATATGGATTGGTGAGGTATAAAACATATCAAAATCCCCTGGCTCTGTGCAAGACAAACTTTTGCAGAACTCAGTACCTGTGATCTGAGAGGGGTATACACTATTCTGTATTTAACTGTATGGTGGTATCTTCTTCACAGCTTCCATCTTTGGCCTTCTGAAGTTGAAAGCTTGGTTCCTCTTCTGATGGTATGAGTGGCATTGCTAAAAATAGTTCTTCACATGTGGGCAGCACTGTCCAGAGCACAAAGACTGTCCTTCATGGCTACATGTAATTTTCACAACAGCACTTACATAGACATAAGGTTTCGGCAAACTCTCAGCAGCCTGGCTTAGCAACTCTGGAGTGAACTCAGAAATATTATATTATTCATAGAACAAAAGAATTAAACTGTCATAACTAAATTCTTACATTCTTTCGTGGGCACAGTAATGGTTTATTACTTAAATTATTTCTTAAAGAAGACCTACTAAATTCAGAAAATTTAATGTGTGGTTGAACAATGGTTACATTTTTTAAATGGTAGATGAAATAAAGTAGATATTATATTAAAATATTATTGTAGAGATGTCTAAAACATAAACATCTGTAAACTGATGAAGAAAACGTGTGCAAAAATCCTTCTATTTTACCAAAACCAGAGTAAAACTAATGAAAAGCTAAATACAAAGTAGACAACTACAAAGAACAAAGCATTTCTGAACAGGCTGCACATAAAGAAATATAAATCTAGATGAAAGAACGTATACAGAAATGTGACTCAAGTGAAGCAGAGGTAAAGTATTGCAACATTTAAAGCACTTTATATATTCAAAAATTAGAGTATAGTTTAAATAAATACAGTTTATTATATTTCAATTATACCACAATTATAACACATGGAAAGGAAATGATAGAGTTGGTCACCCACAGAGGCACTCTCTGTGGGCACTTTGGCAAGAGGGGACCACATGAATAGGAGCAGTTAACACATGACATACTAGCCTTGAAGGCACCGCAGGTGATCATCACACATGAGCCATCCACCACTTATAAATGACATTCTCTGTAACCCATGGCATTTAACTCTTGGGAAAATTTTTCTGAGGATGTAGTAGTTCAAGGCTGAAATTGCTATTTTTACAAAGTCTGTAACCCATGTCTTATACATATTTGCAAATGAATAGTAGCCAAACTAAGCTCTTCTCTTCTATCCCCACTTAGGAAGTTCTGAGGGTGTGGAAGTGACTTTTTTATGCAGACTTGAGACATACCTTTAATGTCCTCTCCAGTACCAGCCTCATTACTATAGCACCAGGCATCAGCTATGCTTTTACTTTTGTCAACATTCTTTCATCTCTTTTAATTTTACTTTTAACATAGTGATGAATCTGTGAGATATAAGACAGGCATTATTATTCCCATGCTACAGATTAGGAAATTGAGTTCTGGAGGGGTTAAGGCACTTGCCCAGTCAATTGCTAATATGAATACTAGACTAAAGTCCTCTGCACTCTACCATATCGCTTTGATTTGCAGTTTAGGACGTGTGTCTCTGATTTCTGAGGATAGAGCAGGAATATGACTGTCTCTTAGGGACATAAGCCTATACAGTGTCCTCTTTATATACCATAGTTACTCAATAGCTGTTTTTCATTTTTTCCTTTTTCTTTCTTCTTGGGAAGAGAGTTGAAATGTTGCAGTGCTTGCTTGTTAAAGCCATTCATCTTTTAACTTCATAAAATAGCAAACCATCCCAACATTGTTGTATCTTTCTTGCCTGTAGGGTTAATCATGTAATGGAACATTTAAAAAATATATACATATTTTCCCTGATCACTTTGCAGTACTATCAGCCCTTTAAAATGTCTTCATTGTCTCCTCCACCTGACACCCCCAAATTTACCACTTATACCATCCAGCTGTCATTTACTTTTGATGAAATGACTTGACTACAAAAATTAAAAATAAATAAATAAAAAAGATTGTTACACATTTTGATTGAAACCAAAGAAATGGATTCTTTTGGTGAACAGAAATCTACTATTACTGATGCATTCATTCATTTATACTCTTTACCCCAGGAGGTTCACTGGGGATGCTGGATTCGGTGCGAAATTCCTCTCCCTGTTAATGATTAGTTTCAGAAGTTTGAGCAGCTGAACCATGCCGGAAAATACCACAATTTAACTAGGGAGAGAAACATTTATTTCCACTGGGGTCTATTGTCATGGCTCCCTCTTCTTCTCTCTCTGAATGGCAGTATGGAAATGGGTGAAAATGCACAGACTTTATAGTAAAACTGATTTGGATTTAAATCCATGCTCTTCCACTTACTAATTGTGTGTTCTGAAGTGAGTTACTGAATCAGTTCATGCCTCAGTTTTCACATTAATATAATGGGGTTAATACCAAGTGTTGACTTTAAGAGATTAAGTGCAATAAAATGAGTGAAAAATTTGGCTCAGTGCCTGGTGCTAATGTTTGATGCTCTAATAGTGCTATGAACAAGGTTGTGTTGAATTTGTCCAGTCAGGCCTTAGGGCTGTTGGATAGGGCTGGACTGTGTAAGTAGGCCTCTGCTTGGGTGGTATCATGGGTAAGTTAATTTCAAAAAAATGTAAAATTGCTGGGTCAAAGGGCATGTAAATTTAAAATTGCTATGAACAGTGCCACATTGATTTGTAGAAAGATGGCATCTATTTATACTCTCATTAACACTGTATAAGAGACCTCTTTTCCCTCACCTTCATCAATATTGGGTAAACATAGCTAGCTTTGTGTTTTGCTGATCTGCTAAGCTGAAAATGGTATTGCATTGTTTTGATGTAAACTTCTGTATTTACAAGGGAGGCACCTTTTTTCTTATGCCCACTTTAAGAGAACTATTATCCATTTGTGTACTGTGCTTGTTGGGTTGAGTTGCATTCAAATGACGCCCCACAGGGTTAAGTGTGGGAAATGCCTGTCAAAGGTGGCCACTGGATCATTGCCTTCCCCTGTGCATAAGGACCTTAAAGGCCTGGGAGAACTGTTTCCCACCCTGTTAGACTGAGCATACTGAGATCCTGTCACAACATGAGTCAGCTCCCTTGCTTCTGGTCCCAGGTAAAAGATGGGGAGTCAAGGGAGGGTTTAAAATTATCCAGCTAAGAAATCACAGAAATGTCTTGAATTCCCAGCTCTGCCATTTACACACTAGGGGACTGTGGGAAAGCCACCCACACTTTCATAACCAGCCAATATATTTCTTTTCTGGTGAGGGAAACAAGGGGTTAGAGCTTCCCACTTTGGAGTCTTACTATATTTAGGGTTGTCAGATAAAATATAGAATACACAGTTAAATATAAACTTCAAATAAACAATGAATAATTTTCTTAGTATAAGTATGTCCCATTTAATATACTATTTTTCCTCTAGTTTGGAAACCCGGGCTGCAGTGCCAATTCTATAAATTTTTGCATCCTCATATCAGTCTCCCTGAGCCTCAGTGTCCTCTTCTGGAAAATGGAGCTAATGACATCAGCCCTGAAACCCTCACAGGTCTGCTATGTGAATCAGATGGGATAATGCATGTGACATTGTTTGGCAAAATACAAAATGCTCTTTAAATATTACATGGTAATATCAGTATTTAGATGCATTTAGAGGGGACCCTGGCATTATAAAGGGGACTCTAAAATGAAAACTCCCTCTTTCTTTATTTGCCCCATCAAGAAATAGGTCAGGGTGGTTGGGAAAGTATGGGCAACACTTCAGGGACTGTGGTGTCATAGAATGAGTCACTGTTATCCTCCCCAACACAAATATAATGATGTTTCATATTTTATGCTAAATAAGCACTTGGTTTTAAATATAACTCTTTCTATTAAATCGACATTTTAAAAAATGTATGTGTGGGGTAATTAGTTTCCCTAAAGAGCACCAGGAATACATTGCAGCCTCCTTCCTGCTTAACAGTGTGGAGTAATAAAAGGTCTATCACCCTCAGAATGCTTATTACGGTGACAAATCACTAGGAGAAAGGAAAATGATTTAGTGTCTACTCAATTCCATTTATTCAGATCCTGCACATTCCAAATCTGAGGTATTCAGTCCTGTTTGGAGGGCAAGCGGGAAGCAATGGTTTGGGGGAATTGTATTGGGTCAGTTTTCCACCTGGATATCGTTTTCAAGTTGTAGCCAAGCAATTAAATTTTTTTATTACTGAAGTTCGATCGCCTCCCTCCCACCACCACCTCTCCCTAAAAAGCAATTCTCTTGTCTTCTCATTGAAGTGAGCCCTGCTATAACTTTAAGAGCATGAAAGCGAATGTGGGGAGGAGGTCAGTCTGCAGGGCACCCAGCAGGTTTGATGTGTCAGTGGATAAATGATGGGATCACATCTGGAACAGTTTGGTGAATAAATAAAATGTGAAACCTCATATATCATTGCCCACCTTCCAGTCTGTAAGGGAAAGAGCAAATAAATTCTCTAATGACCTTGTAAAGCACATAAAAGATATTGAATAAACTCTAGAAATGTTGTGGCTAAAAGTGTCCATATTAAATAACAAATTTAAGAGTGGGAAAATGCTTGAAATATAGGATGAGCTTTCCTCATAAAGTGCTGTTTTATTTTATGTGTTATTTATTAGTCTACACTTGTATAGCCCTGAATAATGTAATTTAGATTTTAACTTAGTGTTATAGAAACACTCTTCCTTCAGATATGTTCCCAGAGGAGTTTTATATTTACACCTAGGGAAGGTTGTTCTTGATTTTTATGGTTTGCTTGCTATGAGATTCTGTCATCTATAGCCATCATTAATTTATGCATATTTATATTGCCATTAAATTTAGGAAATCTTTGGGACAACACAAGTACAGGAAATTTCATCTGCCAAGTATTAATCAGAATTGAGATGCAGCTGAGAACTCCTCAGGACAAGCTTGGAAGTGGGAGGAAGGCGGAAGTGACATATCTCGGCTCTGTCTAGGATCCATCTACATATCATTTATTTAAAGGGGTCATCTATGTATATTTCAAATTAAACAGTAATTGGCAGGCAGGTGGTGTCCTGGCTCCTGCCCCAGGAGACCTGGATTCTAGTTTCAGTCTTTCCTTAACCACCTTCTGTATAACCTCACACAAGCCCCTTCTCTCCCTCCCTTCTACCTCTATCTTCTCATCTGCGAAATAAATGAGGGTGTGCCTATGTCCTGGCCAAGGACCTCCCAGCTCTGGTACTTTTTCATTCTCTTACTCATCATGTTGGATAGGCAGCATCTCTCTGACCAACAGTTTGATCAGTGGTGGTGAGAGACATGGACAGGAGAAGCCCTTCCACATTTCCTTCGGTAACCATAAAATGGAAGAAGAGATTGTTTGAACCAGAGCTTGGGCTTTGCCATCATTTAAAAAATATCACATGCTTCCAGACAGATCTGTAAGTAGATCCAGAAGTTCAGTGCAATGGCCACATTTCAATCAGTATGATTCATTATTAATGAAGGTTGGGTTGCTCTGGAGGATATGATTGAACTTTACATGTGTTGGACCAGTATTTTCTAATGTCAGTTTTGAGGATGTGGGGAGCCAGCTGCCCTCCCTTCTATCCTTCTCTAGCCAATATCTTGAGGTGACTTCTCTTGCAGTAAGTGAGCCTGGTTAAGACTGTCCACCCCAAAAGCCTGTCTCAGGCTCTTGGAGAAGAACATGGCTTGCTCTCCTCTCTCTCACTCTGTTCCTCCCTGTCCCACCAGGATGGCTGATCTGGGGGAAAGCTGCTGACTTGCAGGTCTCTTCTTGGTTGTTTTAGAAGGATTGGATAATGTGATAAAGAGGCCCTTTGTCATGGCTCCAAGTGGCCTTCTTTCTTACGTGTATGGAACACATCTGCAAATACTCAGCTATGGATGCAATTAGGTAGTTGTTTCCACAAATGACAGATGGTCAGCTAACTCCCATAATTGCACCATCAATTGAGTATTTACAGGTGTATTCTGGACATCTCTAGTGTCAAACTGCCATGGGAATCACAGTTAAACTCAAAGAGAAAGTTTGGCAGGGACCTTTAAGCAATACGTCTCTTAATTGCTCTGTTGCTCATTTTCTGAGCTACCAAGTGGGAAATTCTCAGAATCCTTTCTAGTTGACTTTTCCCTTTTGAGGTCCTAGTGATTGTGTGTTCCAGGAGTCTTGAAATAGGAATGTGCACTCTGTTGCTTTTGGGTGGAGTTGTGTCCAAGGAGGAAAAGCCAGCTCTCTGACTTCTAAAAGGATTTGTAGCTCAAGCAAGATCTTTCCTCATCTTTCAAACTTCATTGGTTCATTAGGACCCTCCATCTGTGTTTGATTGGGAAAGGGAAGTAGGGCAAAACTGAAACCCAGGGCTGAAAGGACTGATGTCCAAGTTTATCTTTGGGTATGTCACTAGACAAGCATTTGGGGATTTGAAAGAGAATATAATTCATTGGTGAGGCAGGTCTATTGCTACCATCCTCTCACCTAACACTATCGTAAGAGTTCAAATAAACTGGAGCTGCTGGGCAGTGTGAAGAACCTTGATGAGAGAAGATCTAAGTGCTACCACTCTGATTTGGGCTGCCTGTTTGACCTTGGGCAAGGCACGTGACCTTATTTCCTTGTCTATCTAAACTGGAAGTAGAACTAACTTCCAGATAGAGTTGTGAAAATTAATTGAGATGATGTTTGTGAAGTGCTATGTAAACTGTGAAATACTGTTCCAGTACTTTGCACATGGCCAGTCTTTTACTTCACAGGGATTGTCGCTACATCCTGACCCTGTGGGCATTTCTTTTATATGAAAATTATTGTGTTTTCTGTCGAGATGAAGAAATGGTATATATAAACATAGGTCCTGGTATGACTGCACACAGGAATCTATGTGTTGAATTAATGCATGAACAAAGTATTTCTTGGATTAAAAATGAGTAGTTGGACATGAGTGGGAATCAGATAGAATACACTTTTTTCCATTTTAAGTTCATCCCAGGGCAATGCTTCCTCTGTGTGGTTGGTATCTCTCTCAGTGTGATGAATTGCAATGTATAGAGACTCAGCAATAGAAGTGGGAGGGGTCAGTAAGGATTACTGAGAAATGTTCCAGAGTATCCAGAGTTAGGTGCATTCCTCCAACCAACCCCAATGTCTAACGTTGGTAGAAAGGTTTTATTTTTATGTCATATTCTTTGCACAAATCCAGGGCCAATCATTTCTTGCTAGAACAAAGAATCAGTACTTTCTTTGTCCTTGCGCACAGTGGAACAGAACTCAATCTATACAGGCCAATAACACTACAGCTCAGAATATCATTTAACAAATAGCCTGTGAGGTTACTAAGAAGGGACTGAACTTTGGCTGAGGTTTGGTGTTGACTGATGACATGATTCCAGTTCTTTCAGCATTACTGTTCTTCCTCTGAGCAAACCTCATGAATGGCCTACTATTTTAGAACACCCCTAAATTGTACAGCTATGGTGATCAATTTGTGTTGAACTGCTCACCCATGGAGGTTAGCCTTGCATAGGGTGAGAGAGCCATTGATTGCGAGAGCCTGGATTTTGCCTTGGCTCCTTTGGTGGTCAGCGGAAGCCTCGAAGTTCATATTAGGAAACAGTTTTTAAATTCATAAGTACCGACTGGCAATAACACTATTGTGGCTTATTACGTACATTCATTAATTGGGGGAAACCCAAAATCTACTTACAAATTAGTGAAATTAACAGTGTAACTTTTGTCTAATCTCAGCTCCTAGTTTGCAAGTCAAGAACCCCTGCTAGAGGAGGCCCAGCCCCTGGCCAGGTGGCAGAAGTCTAGGCTACTAGTTCCTTCCCTTCTTTCTACTGAACAGTTTGTCCTTAGGGAAGAGAGGAAGTTTCCTAGGGAAGATCCCTCTTGGGTTTAAAAACTTTTGTTTTGCCAATTATTTTCTGTGTGACCTAGGCCAAATCACTTACCCATCTTGTACTTCAGTGCTCTCATTTGTGAAAAAAGATGAGTGGATTAGACCACCTCTTGAGACACCTTCCAGTTGTGATATATTTATGATTCAGTGATGCCACTGAAAAATTGCAGTCATATTAATTCTGGGAATTGTGGATTGTAGGAAAGAACATGGAATCTGGCATCTATAGTCCTGGGTTAGAAGCATAGATTTTCTAGTTAATAACTATGTGGTCTTGGGCAAATTACTTGACCAGCCTCAGCCTTAGTTTCCTTATCCATAAAATGGGAACAACCATAGTCTCTACTTCATAGCATTAATGGGAATCACTAACCATAGAATGTTTTTGTTTATTTATTTCTCAGCTGATTCTATATGAGATTTGAGAGAGCTTGGTAATATGCACCAAATTCAGCATGCAACACATACCAGGTCTTTAGACAATGGCTAGACAATGATGTTGCAGTTGTTGCCTCAAATAGCTCTGCATAGATCAGGCTGCCTTTGGGTAAGAGCACCATACATCGACTCTAATTAGCACTACCACCTATTTATGTTAACACCCTAATTTTACAACAGAAATGACTGAGGCTGTGAGGCTCAAGGACTTCATTTCTCTCTCTCTCTCTCTCTCTCTCTCTCTCTCTCTCTCTCTCTCTCTCTCTCTCTCTCTCTCTCCCTCTCTCTCTCTCCTTAGCTAGAATGGGCACTCTGACATTTCTCTTCAATTTTTTAACTTCATGATAAAATGCTAAAGCTTATTTTATTTTCTTCACTTTCATTAAGGGCATCACAAAAAAAATTAATCTTTTTTTTTAAAAAGCACAAAATGTGGGGTAATAATCTCACTTTTTAATGTTCTTCAACCCTGTTTGAAAGCAAACAATAGAATTTTGAACTTCCTCATGCTTCCTTTCTTACACAAGAGTAGAAATAATTATCAAATGAGATGAGTGGTAATTTTATTTGTGAAATTGTTATTGAAGGCATCAAAAAAGATTTAGCAATTAATTGTTAACAATGAAAAAAATACCCTCTAAAATCCTGTTAATGAGCTGTCATCAGGGGTACTCATTTGTTTTTTAAAAAGCATGCAAATTGAGAAAAATACAAATACCTAATAAGGAACTTCTGATTCAGCCATTGCAATGCTAACCTAAAATGAAGAAAAGAAGAAGGCCAAGGACCTTTTGCTTTCATGTCTTGTTGGCTTTAAAGTCTCAGGAGGTACCTATGATTTCAAGTGCTCCTTTCCATTACAGAGAAAGTTAGTTACAAGAGATCTACATGTGTTCTAAAACTTCTGGCTTTGGGAGCCATGGGCCAGATTGCACATTGCCTATATTTCCAGATGGATCACTAAGGCTTACAGCTTATAGGTCATCCCCCACCCCCTCAGCCTGGGAGAAAGGCTCCTCTGGCTTTAGCATCCCTACTACCATCACTGAACTGTAACTGGATCATAAGCTGTGGCTTCTTTCATTATCAGGGCCAGCTCCATGCTAAGTCTTCCTTTCTCCTAGTAGCTCATGGGTTGGCTATTTGGTAGAAAAAAATCTTATCTTCTGGGGCTCCTGGATTGTCAATACAAGGGAGAAGTGTTTTGTGTTTACTCAAACTTCTCAAAACAGCAGGGAATTTGATAGAAATATGAACAATCAAGTCAAATCTCTTTGGCTCTCCTAAAATGTGTAGCTGAGGAAGGAGAAGGATTATGCTCATGAGAATCATCCCTGTTATGTTCTATTACAGTAGAAACATTGTCCTGTTCAGGGGTCTGTTTCTAAAACATTCCCAGGACTTTAAATTTTGGGAAAAAAAAGCAAAGGGAAGTTTCCTGTTATAGTTTGCCAAGGGAAACACATGGTTAGTCCCCCAGAAACTAGAAATCACAGGATTATGCAGACGGTCTCAAGGGGATCATCACAGACCCTAAATGGAAAATGATTGCTCATGCAGAATGTGAGAATATGGAAAGCAAATGTGGTACCTTCCCCCAATGCCTTCTGACTTCCTTGATTGGGATGATTTATTAAAGCATCAAACAGGGAAGAACAAAATTGCCTTTAGAGACCAGCTAATTTCATGTTTTAGTTGCTGGTAAATAAGTCAGTCCCAGATAAATGTACCTATCGTGTGCTATGAAGGTTTCATTTGTGGAGGAATAAACAGTAGATCTTTAAAATATTCAGGAGACTTCAATGCCAGGTCTACTGTTGTTCTTTGTGAATGGGCATCTGAGATAGTTGTCACAGGTTAGGGATCTTTTGAAATGAGTTTGAGAAAGTCTTGTCTGAGAGGATTTGCTCAAGTATTTGTCATCATCCACAAAGGGGCTATTACAGAAAGACATTCCTTTTTACCATGTGTAGCAATTGAGTCATTCAACTAATCCTGCCCTCAATGCTACATCCAACTGTAGTTTCTGGCTGGGGTCATCTTGGTAAGTTTTCTTAAGCCAATGAAAAGGAGGTGGCTGCAGGATGCCACCATCACTCTATTGAAAGGAGTTATTTTGGTTATTGCTTAATGGCAGACTTTTTAAATTTACTTTGCTATCTCAAAAGCCATTTCTTCCTCATTGGTCCTAGACCAGTAAGATATGTCTCACTGGGCCAGAGTGATGGCCTTCCCATATTATTTTCTGATATGAGTACTACTATGTGGGTTCAGGGTTGCTGAACAATCATATAGGATGTACACTATACCCCCCTGAGGGATGCCCTTTTTTTTAGTAGACAATAAAGATTTCTATATTTCTTAAAGCAATTTCCAACTTATATAAGTGAAGTATTTAGTGGAAGGGGTACCTTTTTTCTTATTTGCACAAAGACTAGCAGCAGTCTTGGACTGGACCATCTCTATGTCCCATAACTCAACTGTGTACTCCAAGATGCCCATCAAACCATACAAAATTAGAATTAAAAGAGCTTGGGAGGGAAACAAGAGGTGTAGAGGAGAGAAGAGAGTTGCCCAAAGTTGCACAGCAGAGCTGAGTTGGAACCCTAACATGTCTTCCTGTTCCCTATTCTTTCCACTGTACCTATTTGGTACTTCTAACCTGTGCCTACACTGTTGCCCTTCTATGTGGTTGGACTGTACCATATAAATGTGTATTATAAATTTGACCCAAACCAGCCCTTCTTATGTGAGTATTCCAGGATTCAGCCAACATCCTTTCTACATCCTCTATAACTTGATAGACATTTACAAAATTTTAGACTACAGGCCATAGTGTTTTAGTTAGAATATTTTCTCCCTTCCTTAGTGATCACAGATCACAGAAGAGTCCCAAACACACAGGCTGTTGTCCAATGGCAGTCTGTCCACCAACCAAAGCATAGCTCTTCTCACATCTCCCCATGGACTTATAGGATAAAGTTCATTTTCTTTAGCTAAGGTAAATTCAAACCTTTGTGATCTACCTACACATGCCATAGCAATATTAGTGTCTCTAATAGTGGCCACCTTGCCTACTCATTGTTCTCTAACAGCTTCCATTATTTCCTGGTTATATGGCTTCACTTTAGCTACTCGATCTGGTAGAAATATTCCTCATCCCCCTTCTTTGTCTGCTAAAAGATTATTGGACCTCCAAGGCTAAGTTCCTATCCTTTCCTCTCCGTGCTACCTTCCCTTTTCTTTCTCTTCAGCATGTGCCACCCTGCCACCTACATACACACACCAAAGATCAGTCTGCTTCTCTCTTCAAACACTTATTATACCTCTATGTACCTGTCTGTGCCCCCACTAGACTAAGCCATGGGCTCAAATGGAGACAGGGCCATGTGTATTTTGCTCACCACTCTTAGTACAAAGCCTGCCACAGACCACGCACTCAATAAGTTGTTCCTAGACTAAAAGGAAACAATCAATTTTCTTTCATCTATTTATTATTTTATTTAAAATACCAAGTCCCTATTATATTCTAGGAATTAAAGAGTCTATGGTGAGCATGGCAGATTATGAGAGAGACAATAAAGTTCCAATTGCCAAAAAGTGTGGCAAGTGTCACTATAGAGTATGCGCAGGATGCTGAGGAGTACACAAACCTACATTTCCTGAGGAAAAATGACATTTAACTTGAGATCTGAATGATGAGTAGGAATTAGCCAGATGAGAACAGGGAGTGTTGAAGGCAGAAGTAACAGCATGTAAGAAAGGCTTGAAAGTGAGAGAGAGTACCAATTGTTTAAGGTCCCTAATTAGAGGAGGCACACTGAACCAGCACACTGTGGAATGGGAAGACATGAAGCTGTCAAGGTATCCTGAGTCCAAAACATTCAGGACATTTTAAGCCATGGGTAGAGTCAGAACTTGTCCTAAAAGAAAATGAGAAGCTTTGAACAGTTTTATGTAGGAAGGTGACACTTAGATTAACTTGTGATTGCTTCTGCTTCCATCATTTCTTCCATGTGACACAGAGGAGAGAACATGCCCAGTCTAGACCCTCCCTGGGTTTTCTGATAGTCAGTACCTCTGTCCTCTGGGCCTACTTCCTGTTCCAGGAGCCAATCACCATCAGATTTTTTTGCCATTACCAGGAGAGGCCACTACCTTCTATTCCACTTGTTCTCTTCTAATGAGACAGCTCAGAAAAAGCTGCTTCCCCTATGGTTGGATTTTGATTCCTCTTGCTGAATCTCACTGCCTCTGCTCTCTTAGTCTTTCCTTCCTCTGAGTTGCACTTGGCTCTGGCCTCCTTTTGTTATGACTGCTCCTCTGACTATGGCCTGCCCCAGACCTGCCTCTTGGCAAAACCTCCTATGGCGCTAATTCCATCTTCACATTCCTTGTGACTGTCAGCCTGGGCCACTTTGTTCTTTGTTCCCACGGCCAAGTAGAATGTTTTGAATTGTAACCTCTTTCAGCAAGGTGTTTGGCTTTTGGTACTTGAAAGTTGTGTATAAATCTATCCCAATTTCTAAATAAGTGCTCCCAGCAATATGCATAGTAATTCCCATATTGCATTGAAAAATTGCTGCCCAAACTCCTCTCTGTCTTTGTTTCCTGTCTTTACAGGGGCACAAAGCACAATTTATGGGTTCTGAGGCATTGTCTTTGTAGTGGGACTATTCTGGCTTGTGAAATTCTTACCGGTAGTAAGCCTGACTTTGGCCAATTATATTCTCAGAAGAAGAACTTCTTTAGCCCTTACAGACCTTGAGTTTAAAATTTCCTGTTGATGGTCAAAAAATACAAATCATTAAAACCATTTCTATCCATATATCAAAGCTTCAGGAATAGATATACCACCCAACAGTGAAGAAATGTTTTGATGTATTTTGGCACATTTAGTTAAGCACAATAACTTTAAAAATTATGATAGTTATGATACAGAAACAGGCAAGCAAATCTGTGATAAGAGCAAGGAGTAAGCAATGAACTTAGGTGTACAATTATCATAACCAGAAAAGATTATATGTTTATGGACAAGAGCTAGAAGAGAATAATAAAGACAAAAATAATTATAACCAAAGTACCCAGTAAATTACAGTTATGAGATAATTTTATGCTCATTATTTAATTTAATGCTCACCACAACCCTGGGAGGTTGACATTATTATCATGCTCATTCTGCAAATGAGCACAACTGAAGTTGAGCAGCTGCAGATCACATTTCTAGGGAGTGGCAGATTCAGGACTCAAGAACTGATTGTCTTTTGACTACGACATCCTGTTTGATTTGTTTAGCTGGTGGAATCATAGGTGAATTATTTTGCTTTTGATTTCTACAATGTTATTGGCACAGTATTATAATAATAAATAATAAGTTTAAACAAATAGCTGGGAGAAAGGAAATTAGGAACTTTTTTATCAAAGAAGGATAAAAAAGAGTAAAAAAGAAAGAAAGGAAAGAAAGAAGAAATAAAGGAAAGAAGGAAAGAATGAAAGAAGGAATGAAAAGAGAGTAAAAAATTGTGCAAGAACTTGTAGTCACTCCTATCCTTCCTCACATGTCCCCTTTCAGACTCATTTATTAGTTTAGCAAGTTGGAATGTGCTCTCCTGCCAGGTTTTTGGTCCTGTCTCTTGGGTATCCTGCCCCTTCTGCTTTCACTTTTTTTCTCCCAGGAATTTCCCCATTATCTGTGAGGACTCTGCTATCTCTCATGCTCTCCAATACAACTACAGACCAGAAAGTAATCCAAGAGCTGGATCACCAAACTCTTATGGGAGATTGCTTCCAACTTTTGAATGGCTGCATTTTTTCCCAACCAGGGCTCATTAAATCCCAGGCTCCATGCTATATTGTACTGTAAGAGTTACAAAGCTGAATCTCACATTGCCTCTGGCCTGTACAGGAGCATTAGGGCTGAAAACTCATAGGATAAAATCAAGGCTTACTTCCTAGCCATGTGACTTGCTCCAGGTTATATGGGGGCAATAGTGATGGAGCTAGGCTAGAAAGTACCTCTTTACTAAGTGATTTTTATCAACACTAAAGACTTTTTTTAACTTAAAAAAAAGAATATTTTATATATTAAATATATTTTAAAGTAAACTACTAAAATTGATCTGTATATTAATTTGCTTAAGTAAACTAAGTGCCCAGGAGAGAAATCCTTTTCATATTTGACTTAATGTCAAGCTCTTTTCTCCCCTGCACTGAGTGGCCTTAGACTGCATGATTCTTCTTCTTCTTCTCTGACTACCAGCTGTGGAATAAGGTATAGATACTAAGTACACAGGCTGTGGTTCAAACTATACCTCATTCAAACCCCAATTCTGCAACTTTATCACTGTACATTATCAGGCAATTCATCTTATCTCTCTAAGCCTCAAATTCCTCATCCCATAAGAAGTACAAAGATGGAAGAAGATGGCAGAACAAGAAGCTCCAGACCTTCTTTCCCTACAGAAAGACCAACTTAACAATAAAATACAATACAAAAAGCCTTTCTGAGAATTCCAGAAGCCAATTAAGAAATTGCAATACCCCCAGGCAAGCACAAAGCCAAGAACAGCCACATTGAAATGGATAAGAAAAGCTATAGCATTTTACCTGTGATAATCCTTTCCCAAGCCAGCATAGCTCATTATTATCAAGAAAAAAATAAATACTCAACTCACAGCTTCTCCCTTGAGAGGACAAGAGAAGAGTGGAATATGTATTCAGTGTTCCAGCTTTTAAGGGGCTGCCTGAGGGACTGGTTTCTGTTTCATCTGACTCAGAGTAATGATGAAGAGCTGACAAACTTTTAATGTATGATTGCTACTGAGGAAAAAGGAGGGCTCAATAGCTTGTTGCAGCACTATAGAACCTGCAGTATTGTAGACAGACATGAGAGGTAGCAAGAGACTATGCACTCCTTAAAAAGAAATTGGAAAATCTCTCTAATGGATAAATTACATGCACACCTCCAGATAAGATGCATCCTCATAAATGATTTGAGAGATATCCCCAAATCTCTTTCCAGGCTGATTTGTGAGGTTCTTCCCCTACATGAAACCAGTCCATAAAGACTTGAAGAAGTAACTGTTTTTTCAAATGTACAAATCCCAGCAAAACAAAAACAAAAAGAAGAACAAAACATATGCAAACAAAGAAAATCTCAAAGTATATGAAGAAATGTGGAAACATAGTTCATTCAAAGGAATATCATAAACCCAAAATAATGAGATCTATGAATAACTATGACTAAGAATTAGAAATCATCTTCTTAAGGAAACTCAATGAACTACAAGAGAACACAGATAGATAATTAAATGAAATCAAGAATGCATGAACAAAATGAGAATATTAACAGGGATAGATAGAAGCTATAAAAAATGAAACAGAAATTCAAAAGAATATAATAACTGAATTAAAATTTCCCTAGAGTGAATTAATAACAGACTTTACCAAGCAGCAAAATGAACCAGCAAACTTGAAGACAAGTCATTTGCACTTGTCAAGTCAGAGGAACAAAATGGCAAAAAGAATGAAGAAAGGGAAAAGTGAAGAAAGCCTGAGAAACTTATAGGACACAACCAAATGGGCTAATATACATATTAAAGGAATCTAAGAAGAAGTAGAAGAGAAAGAGGAGAGGAAGAATAGAGGAAGAGGATGAGGATGAGGAGGAGGGTTATGAGTGTATAAGAGCAGGGGGTATGTGAGAACTCTAGGTTTTTCATGTGTTTTGCTGTAAACATAAAATTGCTCTAAAAATAAAGTAAATTTTAAAAAGATTATTATGAAACAGTAAATGAGAGAGCAGGGAAAACAATTTAAGAAACTTCCTCATGGTCACACAGTGTTGTTTAGATGTCAATATACTGGTAAAGAGAATAAAATGAACTTGATTCATGAAATCTGTTAACTTGCTGGTTTATGCTCTGGCTTCAGTGTGGGGAGAGGGGTCTGTGAACTACTCTAGGTATTAGAATAATTGTGTAAAGATATATGTTTATTTTCACCCTCTGGGTGCTCTGCTATCCCTCCATCAGTCCTTCAACCCTGTCCAACTCTCTGTAAAGTTCACTAATCGCCTTTTTTAAATTAAGTTTATTGGGGGTAACATTGGTTAATACAATCAGATAATTTTCAGGTGTACATTGTAATTTGACATCTATATATTCTATTGTGTGTTTACCACTCAAAGTCCAGTTTCCTTCAGCTACCATATATTTTATCCCATTTACCCACTTCACCCTCACCCTAAACCCTATATTTGACAACTTTTACCACATCTACCTCCATCCTTCTCCCCCATCCCACTAGTCTATAGTTCTCTGGTAACCACTAGCCTATAGTCCATGTCCATGAGTCTCTGTTTGTTTGTCCTGCTCATTTGTTGCTTTTAGGTTTATATCCCACATATGTGATATCATATGTTTATTTTTCTAGAGATAATCTCCTTAGCTTTTATGAAAACTCCCAATACGTTAAGAATCACATTGAAATCACGATATTGGAAATATCTCTATGGTTAAGGCAGAAAGCCAACTTTGGAAACTACATATATAGTCAGTATGAGGGTAACAGTTACAATATGTTCCAACTTGTCTAGGTTAGGACTAGTTAGGAAGGTGGAAGAAGCACATCATTCTTGTCTGTGACTGGGTCAGCACACCATATCATAGGAACTTTCTAAAGTTGATTTTTCTGAGGGCAAACTACATCCTCTGAATATATTATAAGAGCCTCTTATGTGATCATTGGAGACATTACTTTAAGAAATCCAAGTTATGCTTGATTTTTGAACTCTTCTTATTGAATGCTAAACTTATCGAAGACCACCAAGATTTCAGTTATACAGTTGACCCTTGAACAACATGGGTTTGAACTGCATGTGTCTACTTATGCACAGATTAAAAAAAAATAAATACCTGTACTATTTTCTATCCACAATTGGGAATCCATGGATGTGGAAGGCCAACTATATGCATTGTTCTATACCATTTTATACAAAGAACTTGATTATTTGCAGATTTTGGTATCAAAGGGTACTGAGGGACAACTATAGTTAAGTTTTTGGGGAGTCAAAAGTTATAAGCAGATTCTCAACTGCATGGAGGGTTGGCACCTTTAACCCTCACATTGTTCAAGGATCAACTGTATTCTCTTTCTGTACTGGAAAAAAAATACATAAGCAGCTGAGAAAGGACCTTCAAATTTCACCTCTCTCAGTGTTCTTGAGGGATATCTATTCTGAGGGAAGAAGAGGAGCTTGCTCATGACTACTCAGCAAGTTAGGGGCTGAGTCAGTAATGAAACCAGGCCAACATTCTTTTCAGAGAGGTGACTTCTCTAATGTTCTGACTTGTTATATCCAAATACTTACTGAATATTTCTACTTAGATACTTCTCTTGGGCAGTTCAAACATAACATACTTAAAACCAAACTCATTATTTTCTCTCTGTTCCTCTCACAAGCCCTCTATTACCTCCCATTTCTACTCTCCTTTGTCCCTACAGCCCCTCAAGCTACTGCCCTATTTCTCTGCATCCTTTCTGTTCATTATCTATTGTTGCATAACAAATATCTCAAAATAGTAGCTTAACACAATATGAGGGACTTTGAATACTCTTTCTGCCTAAGCAATTATATTCTCTAAGAAGCTACATCCAAATATACTATTCATAGAACCCATGGATTTTATACTATTATGACATGTTCTGTAGACTTATAATGTAATGTACAAGGCAGTGTTCACAAATATTTTAAATAAGTTTATGACCTTCTACAATGACACAAAAGACCTTGTTCATTTGGAGAATTTACACACACACACACACATTCATATGAATACTTGCATATTTTCTGATTGATTTGTCAAAAATCATGCTATTTTAATAGATCCTACAAAATATATTAACAGATGTCTTCTTCCTAAATGAAACATTAACTGACTGTGACACAAAAATGGAAGTGAAATCTTAATAACTGAGATGGTTAATTGAAAAGTATTTAGCATTATTAAACTTATTAACAAAGTATTAATACCAAAAAGTTAATGGAATCTCTTGTTACATAAAGTAGAATTTTCAGAAACAAGAGAGATGATAATTCTGGTCTACTGTGTATAGTTCAGGCAATACATGGACAAATAGACACCATGACAACTATAAAAGGATGATTCCTGGTATATATGTACTGGCTATCGACCCTGACCAGAATATCATATAAGCATGGGCCCAATTCATCATGAGAGAAATAAGGAGAAACACGACCATGCTCAGAGGAGAGTTCTCAGGATGGGGAATGGTCTCAGAATTGTTATATGAGCAACAGTTGACATACCTGGAGATGGTGTGGTAGACTAAATTCTTGCTCCCAATTCTTCACTCTTCTGTAATATTGTAATAAATTCACATATTTGTCCAAGTCTTATGGTCAGCAGGGTATACTTTGCTGCCCATTTTCTTTGACATTGGTCAATATGATGTTAGTACATGTGATGCAAACAGAGCTTAAAGTTTGGTTACTCTTTTGAACTCCTACATTTCACCATGAGAACATGCACATCTAGGTGCTGGCCCAAAAAGAAAGACTTGTGGAGCAGACCTAGATCCAACCCATAACTTAGAGCCATGTTTAGCTGATCCCAATGTAGATCAGCTGAATTCTCGCCAATTCATGGATGTGTGAATACAAACCAAATGCCAATTATTTCATTGTGCTGAATTTGAGGAGGAGGGTTTGCTTTGCAGCATTATTGTGGTAATAGATAACTAGTGCAGATGGTGATCATTTAGATGATACATAGTACCAGGACCATATTATTATCAAGTACCAGATGGAGTAGAGTAGAAGGAAATTTTGACTATATGTCTAGCCATGGTCTCTTGTAACCCTGATAATCTCCAATTTCATAGAAGAATATACAAAGTTTTTTGAAGTGATCCATCATTGTCCACAATTCTAATTCAATCAGAAAAAAACAGTCCCTTGATTTCAGTGAGTTAAAGTAGGTATCAATATTACTCCAGCTCCTCAAAATCTTTCAAAGTCTTTAAAGGTTTGAAAATAACTATCTAATGCTGCTGCTCTAGATAAACTCCATTACCAACAAAAATTTGGTGAAGGCTTCCAAAAGCACTGGCCCAAATGCATTGGAGCTATGATTCAGTGAAGTTCAAAAGAATAAAGTCATGCAAGTGGCCTGGTCAGCTCTCTAGGTATCAAAAGGAAGCCATTCACTAGCCATATCTTCCTCAGTTTTAACACATACTAGGGAGATTTTGAAAATCCAAGGATCCTAAGAATCTGTTACATATATATCTAAAGCACCTCTCCAAAACTTTCTAAAGGAGAAGAAAAGCAACAACTGAGTAGCAAAGGTGACTTTATAATCTACTATGCTACTGACTCAAACTACTTTTCAGATATTAAAATCTCTGTTAATAATTTTTTATTTAAATAGCAGTTAAATAGTATTGATTTTCTGCCTCCCTTGCTCCAAAACTCCCATGACACCCTATCCCCACCCCCACCCCAAACAGGAACACATATCTTCCTGCAGCAAGTCTTTATGCTGGCTACAATACCACATTGAAACTGATTGGTTGAACTCTGCAAATGAATATATAAACCACACTAAGACCAACTTAAATAAGAAAAGGGTGTTTCTCAAAGTGCAGGCCTCAGACCACTAATGGATCCCTGCAGGTTTATCAAATGATTTCAAGAGTTTCATAGTTTTAGTAGAAAAGACAACAAAATTAATTAACTCACATGCTCCTAGATTTGAATTGTAAGATCAATATGACTATCACAAAAATTTCTTAATGTTTCTAATAATCATTGTAGTATTAAAGGACAGAATTTTTTAGTTTGTCTTACCTAATAATTCAGTTACAAGATGGCTCTTCACTTTCTCCTTTTCATGTTATTTATATGTTATTGTTTGTGAGTATTAAATTATTGTTGCTCTTGTTTATTGTACTTGATTATGTTCTCAATTCAAAATAATAGATCAATAACTCAAAATAATTCAATGAAGTATAAAATAACTCAAGAAAATAGTAGCATAAATACAACTCAGAATAATGTAAACTTAAATAGTGAGTAGGACTCAAATATAAATATAGACTGTGTATCTGGGTGTTCTAGGACAAGTGAATTGTAGTTGTAATGATTTCACATAAGCAGTCAAAACAAAAAGAAAAAACTATGAGTAGGAAATATGGTGATGACTGTTTTAGAAAATAAAACTTTGGTTAAAGTTTGCATAAAGGCATTAGAGCTTTCATGTCCTTTTCTAACACAGCACACGGCATCGAGTATTTCCAATGCAGTGCACAATAATGCTTTCCAGTAATAAATGATTTATTTTCATTAAAAGTAAAGATTGGGCCAAACTGCAAGTGAATTATTCAAGGATTTACTCTTTGTAGCAAAATCAGGATGTTAAAGAAGCTGCTGAAGCTCATCCAGTTCTGTATTTCCCTCTTTTTCCAGAGAGACTGATGTGTTAGTGGGGCACATGAAAACTCAGAATAAATATATAATTGCTCAGCTTCTTTGTAGCTATATGTGGTCATGTGACTGGATTTTAGCCAACTGGATGTGAGAGAAAGTGATGTGTGCAACTTTTGGAGTCTTTCTTTAAAGGAGAGGTACATGTGTCTTTCTCCCTTCTCCTTCCATCTGCTGCCTGGGATGTGGATGTGGTGGAGAACCATCTTGTACCATACAGATGAGGGCAAGACTTGAGAGAAGGCAGGTTAATAAGCTAGAAGGAACCTAGATCTTGCGATGATCTCCAGAGCAGAGCCTTCATGTTAATCTTGAAACTTCTAACACCAGACTGTTACATGAGATAGAAATCAACTTCTAGTCTGTTGTGGTCTCTGTTAATTTTGGTCTCTATTTCTTACAGCTAAACACACACTCAGATTTAATATGCAGGTATAAGCTACTTAATTGCCAAAAAGGTTGTGATAGCAGCTGCAAATTTAATAACAAATATTCTGCTCAGAGAGAAAGAATAAAAGGGTGTTAAATGACCCTGTTGGATGTTACAAAACATTAATGACAAACAAAAGGAAGAGTAATTACTATCACGTGTGTATGAAAGCAGATCTTTCACATTATAGTTAAACAAAACCATTGGTATATAGAGTATAAATTGGCTTTCAGCTTATTTGTGGGGCATATATGACTGTTGTATTCAATTACTTTTATTATTATTCTGTTTATCATTGACAACTCAGAATACAGAAGGAGAGGGTTTTTTCTTCATTTAGTTAATGATTATCTTCTGAGTGATGATTTTAGCTGGGGAAAACAGTGCATCTGGATTAGTACTGATAATCTGTAATGTGTACCACTGTATAAAACAAAAAATTTAGATGTTGTGCCTGAATACCCAAGATTTGTTCATAGAAAATAACTGGTGGTCAACAACTTGCCTCTTGATCATGTCTCATTTTTGAAAGGAATGGTGACAATCATGAACATGATAAAAATGTGGCCTTTAATTTCATTTTTTTTCTGGATGTTATGAGAAGAATCAACAGTGAATGAAAGATTCTGTTCTTTTATGAAGCATGCTGGCTATCAAGGGGCAAGATACTTCATGTGTTTTTACAACAAAAGATGAGATCTCCTCAAGATACTGAAACAATGCCAATAAAGACAATTCTGGCTTTGAGAGACTTTCTCAAATGGGCATTTTGGTGATAGGTTCTTTAACTAAAAGAATCTGAATTGACCCCTTCAGGGTTAAGGTGGCACAATATTTTTACGTGAAGGCTAAGTTACAGAGATTTCTTAAAAATAAACTGTTTCAAGTTGCTTGATCTCTACGACTCAAACTCTTTCCCACCTCTTGCTGATTATCTTCACATGTGGAAGAAGGCAACTGATGATATATTATTAAATGTGGTGGGATAATATGTGAAAAAATAACATTTCACATATGTTATGTCCATATATTCCTTTTATTTGCCATGTCACCCTTTCCCACTCTAGACTTTGGCCTCCATAACCTCAGGGAAAGGAATGTCATAATTGAATTAGAAAAACACATGAAGTTAATTCTTTAAAATAAAACACTTTATTGAGGTCTGATTGATATACAAAAAGCTGTACATGGTTAATGTATATAAGTTGATGAGTTTGGAAATAAGTATGTATCTGTGAAACCATAATCTATGGCATAAGTCTTGATTTCTGAGCTTCTAGCTGGTTTTTTACGCTTATGTGGAAGGAGAAGAGGCAAAACTATTCTGGGAAGGAAGAGCTGAGTGAGAGTTTGAAGAGGAAGCAGTAGAGGAGGAGCCCCATGTGTACTCCATTAACTTCTTCACAAGCAGAGTCCCAGGAAAGGCACGGCCAATCTTCTGCAAGTTTAGTGATCAGACCCTTGAATGTAAGTGGAAAAGCACTTTGTTTAAGCATAAGATCAGGCTTAGTTCTTATAGCTAGCAAGGGAGGGAATCTGTAAGTTCTTATGTGCATTCACACATCCCCAGAAAAGGCCCAAAAGATAAATTAGGGAGAGATGTATTATCAATTTTCTGCTTCCAATCAGATCATTTGCATCAACACATGTACCTGGCATGTGTTCAGCATGTGAACATATCTCATCTTGAAGCAATGTCTCTGCTAGGGTCTGAATGTTTGTGTCCCTCTAAAATTTATATGTTGAAGTCCTAACTCCCAAAGGTGTTGGTATTAGCAGGTGCGAATTTGGGAGTTGATTAGGTCATGAGGATGAAGCCCTTACGAATGAGATTAGTGCTTTTTATTTTTCAATTATAGTTGACATTCAGTATTATTTTGTATTTGTTTCAGATGTACAGAATAATGGTTAGACAATTATATAATTTATGAAATGATCACCCTAATAAGTCTAGTACCCACCTGTGGGATTAGCGCTCTTATAAAAGAGATGCCATAGAGCTCCCTAGTCCCTGCCACCATGTGAGGACATAGGAAGAGGTTTCAATCTGCAACCTAGATCTATTTTTAGAGATGAGATTGGCTATAGTTTTTCCTTTGGTGCTAAACTTGTCTTTTGTGTATAGTAAGGTAGTATAGCCTTGTAGCACATTAAAGTTAATTATTCATCTCATTGTATGCTCTGAAACAATTTATATCACATGGGAACTTCTTGATTTTCAAAATTATTGGAAAAAGCCTGTTTATTCTCTCACAATGTATAAAATCTCGGTAACTGTATTTATGTCAGCTTTTATATTCCTAATTTGTTTAAATATGTCTTCTTTTTTGACACAATTACAGAGATTTCTATTTTACTAATGTTTTCAAAGAAACAGCTTTTATATTTTATTAATGTATATTTTGTCTTTATTAATTACTTCATCACTTTCAGGTTATGTTGCTGAACTTTTTCTACCCTCTCTGTAAGGGTAGCATCAGTGTTGATGGTCTTTGGACCATAACAAGAACTTTAGCATGTGTTCCTTAATTCCTCTTCACCTTTCATTTTCAGATCATTTGATATTTAATTTCTTACTGTTCTTCTTCTTTCTAAAAATAATATTTATTAGCCATTTCTTGGACTCAACTATAGTTTTACATATATTTTTGTTCACTTGTCTCTTGAATCTCATATCATCTTTTGTTCTTGTATTTATTATTCTTTTGCTGAACTGCAATATCATGTCACTATATTTTAATAAATTTTTTAATTAAAAAAATTATAATTATGTGACGTGATAGAGTTAATAGTTAATGCTACTATAATTGTTTTTTGCATGTGATCTCTGATAGCTTTGGGGGGGGTTCTTTATCTTTTGGGTTTTGAAATTTTACCATAATGTATGTAGATGAGTGTCTTTTTCATTCATTCTTTTTGGCATGTGGTAGTCCCTTGCATCTCTAAAATGCTGTGTCTTTCTTTAGCTCTGGAAAATTTTCTTCTATCCTTTCTTTAATTTTTTCCTCTATTGTCTCTCTCATCTCTTTTTTTAGAACTTTTATTGGAAACAGTTCCCTTGTTAAGTACTGTGACAGTTATTCTGGAGCCTCTCCAGCTCTCCCATATATTGTTAGTGAGATCGAAGTGACCTCCTATGTATATGTTGGCCTTTTAGTCCAATCTGTTTTCTATTTTCTGGGGACTCCCTAACATTTGTGGTCTCCTGATGGCAATTATTATTCTTTATCAGTGCTGCTTTATGTTTATTACTTTTCTCTAAAACATATTTTTATGTATGTTCTAATAATGTAGGCAGAAGAAGTTGAAGATGTATGTTCTTAATCTCCTATCTTGAGTCAAGCCTCTACATTTATTTTTATCTTATTTTAGAGTATATGATTTATGTTGTCTCATGACCTTCAGAGAACTAGGCCGCTTAAAAATACATAAACATAAATAAACATTGTAGAAGTTATAGAGATATTGTCTGTTCATTTTCATATAAGTATTTACCATAAAACTCTGAAATTCTGAAAGCAGCTACTCATTTGTTATTTTGCAGACACTTTGAGGGTCAGTTTTCTAAACCATAGGGACTCCAGAAGCATAAATATGGTGGTCTCTGTATGATGGAAGATTATTTCAGATCCCTCAGGCCTATGAGTGGGAAGAAGAGGTGAACTGTAAGACTAACCTATTAAGGGACTACATCTATCTGTTTCATTTATCTGTTACTTGTGCCTGAACTATATTGTTGCTCAAGAAATGAATGGAAAAAAGGGCTTTTTACCCAGTGAGAAGGTGTCAGTTTTGCCTTTGTGCTTCTTTTATATGGATGCCAGAATGAGATTTTGACCAGTGGCATCCTGTGAGTACAGTCTCAAAGACAGTCATGTATGAATTCTTCTAACGGCACTGGTCCAGAATACTTCCTCTGCCAAAAAACTTATGGCTTACTCCGTGTCATTATTCTAAATGGTTTAATCTAAATGGTGTAATCTAAATGGTGTAAATTCTAAATGGTGTAATCTCATTTTATCTTTACAATACCACTCTGTAGTAGGCATGGTAGTGATCTCCAGGTTACAGATATGAAAACTTAAGCTCAAAAGCATTAATTTACTTATGTTCAATATAGTTAGTGGTAGTAGAGCCAGAATTTGAACTCAGGCAGCTGGATTCCAAGGTCTCCATTTTGAACCACTATGGAACACTGCCTCCGTGTCAGGTCTTTTTTGGGTGGCCTTTCTTCACATTGTCTTTAAAAATGTCACGAACCCTTCATCTGGAGCATTGCATCTTGATTTCAGAGTCTTCTCAGACATGACTTGCAGTGCTCACCCTAGTCTTTTATCAGCCAATTTCATGAAGTCAAGACACTGAGTCATATTTGAGCCAATGCACTCTGGTACAAGGCAATGTTCCCTCCAACAAAGATGTTTTGCATGAAGTATTGTGTAGAACTGCTTGTAAATTTTCCTCATAAAAAATCTGAAATGGATAGAAACAGTTTATGAAGTTAATATTATTAGTAAGGAAATAGTCATTTAATTAATTCACCCTCCTTTAGAAATGATATACCTATATCTATTGACTTATGGAACACACATTTGTGCATAAACTATTTTTAACTCGGTTATATACCTCATAACATGAGTAGGACCAATTCACAGCTGATGCAACAGTCTCTCCTCCCAGAGGAGTTTTCTCCTGCCTGCTTATCAGATTCAGTGCCTTACCACTGCAGCCCATCCCTTATGCATTCATTGGCTGTAGTCATTTTTTTCAGGGCTGTACTCATAACTTCTAACCATATTTATAAAGAATGAGGTATTATTTTAAACCAATGGATTGATGCAGTATTTAGATTAAAAACATTCCATTTTTGGCTGCATTTTGCCATGTTTCAGCCATGTATACACATATCTATGGAATGCAATTTAGATTTTTTTTGTTTGTTTCTTGATGTTTTCCTGCTAATTCTTCAAGGTGTTCTACTGTCTGGACATTTTTAACTCTTGAAAAATTGCATATACTCTAAGGAGCAGCGAATAATCCTACAAATGAGTCAAGTAATTTTTTTCAAGGACAACCATCTATTAGGAGTTAGCATAGTATGTATGGTAGGAGTGAGGGGAAGAGTACTAAATCCTGGTCAATATTCAATAGAGAAACTTTACGCTTTAATGATCTGGAAAAGCCTGTTCCTGTGCACCCCTTAATAGACTGGAAACTGGGAAGCAAAATATGTCTTGCCTGGAAAAAGTTAGGATAGATTTGTAAGCAAAGAGTTGTGTCTAAGGGGAGGGGAGCTTTTATTCTCTTTTGAGAATTGAAAAAAACTAAAATCTGTCCTTCACTTAGATGGATTGGGTCCAGGTTTTCCCTTTTAAAAAGAATTGAAATTGGAGACCCCACCTTAAATAGCAAAGGTCTCTTATGTTGACCCCTGTGTATGTGGGATCAGATTTCTATTTTGAATTGGAAACCAGCCTGGACCCATCTCCTATCCCTACCCTGACCCACCCCCATCCTGGAACTGAACTCAAGGAAACATTTCAAAGTTTCAAATGCTAAATGTAACTAAAGTATAATAATTGTCCCCCTCACATAAAAAAAAGCGAAATATTTCTAATACTCTTAAAAATTGAGCTAGCTCAAACTGGCTTGGATCTATAGTTGTTAGACCTAAAAATATGGAGAATAATATCAGTTCCAACTCAAAAGAAAATTTTACATATGGGCACCTTGAGTGTATGACTTTCATCTATATTGAGCTGACTAAAAACAATCCATATTGTAAAATAGGTAACACATTCTATTAAGCAGAATAGGGGGAGGGCAGACCTACTGCAAATGGAATCTACAAATTCTTTATGTTGTGTGCGTGCAAGCATGCACATAAGAGGTAATATGTGCAGAAGGGGGATAGTGCGATTTGTGTTAAATCTCTTGTAATCATGTCCAAGTTGACAAGGTAACATATCACTTAAGAGCCTTTAATTTCAGCAGAAGGTAATTTATACAGTGGATTGTCTAGGACCACGCAGTCTTACCATCTTCTCTCTGCAAATTCTGTATTTTAAAACCTTTAAAAAAAACCCTTCCAAACAACACAAAGACTGCATCTATATAGCACTCACTGCCATGTAAAAAACCACTCCAATGAGAAATCTTCTGAGGGACACCCTCTGCTACTCCCCGGCCCCCTACCCCATACCACAGACATCATGCTTACCGCTTCATGTTGTCAACATCTGGAAGGCACATGAACATTTTCCAAGATGAAACAAGCCTTGGGGTTTGAGTGTGATAAGTGAATTGCTAAGTGAGTTTGCCTGTTCAAACAAAGTAACTAAGATGTAGAAGCAATAAATACATTTGTCTGCTGAGTCAGACTGTTCTCTGATACCCACTGCTCTGTGACTTCAGTGTGACTATGTGTGTTCTTGAGAACAGAAATCTGTTCTTGTTTCTGATTTTTATTAATCTGCCTTCAAAAGCTTGCGTTTCTTATTCAGGGCCTAGAAATCTTAACAAGAAAAGTACAAAAGGCAGCGGAAATAGAAATGCATGCTTCTACTGTATAGAACAAAAGGATTCAGGTTGAAAATGAGCAAAAATTGAATCCCATTTGAAAGTAGAATTTGCAACACTAGGTAGCAGCTGCCTGTGAATGTCTGTGGGGAATTTGTTTTTTCCAAGTTACAAATTAAAACGGGCTCTTTGGATAAAGAAAGATTTGAAGGAAAACGAACTCAAACCGCCATAAATCTGAGACAAAAATATTCAGAGTGGTAATGAGAGACATTTGGAAGTAAGAGCATTGTATGCTTCCTGAGTGATTGCTTGATTTTAAGGAAGCAATCTTTTCTTTCTTTTTTTTTTCTCTCAACGAAAACCTTTTGAACTTTCAGAACTCTGTTCATTTGTGTTGATCCAATTTTTCAAGACTAAAAAGGCAGTCTGGGTGAAATTGACACTCGTTTCTAGGCATACATTACATGTCATAACCAGATTACTGTTTTCCTGATCCCTCTCCACTGCTTCTTCCTCACTGATGAGTCATTACATTGTGGGTTGCCACCTCAGGTCACTGGAGAAGGTCTCCATACATCATCATGGCTGGAATCTGTCACTTTTGACCGGCCCTTGTTTTGAAGCTTGCTATCAGGTGTTAGGGAAGTCGGCACCTGTTAACCTTTCTGGTGTAACTCTTGGCAAAGACTTCTTGTTTAGCTCTTAGAGCCTTTAGTTTAATTACACAAAGTGATTAAATCTCCCGGATATGTTCACTTACATTTAATGTTCTTGGACATTAATTTTAATGTTCTCTAAATCACTTGGCTTGATAAGGTGTTAAATGGCCTAAACGAATAGAAAACAGCTCAGGGACCTCAAACAGGCTTTCTCCCTAACCTGGGTGGGACATTTCTAAACCAGAGACCTTGTGGGGAGAAGTCATCAAATCAGTACATTTTCCATCTCTTCTTACTGTCCAGAGGCTTTTGGTTGCTTGGTTTATGGGAAGGTTGTGAGTGAGTGGTGGCATAATGCAAAAGGGCAAATAGATTGCCAAAAGTGCAAGCTTCAATCACAATGAATCCCTTAGAAATTATCCAGAGAAACATTTCATTTCTGAAGATAAATCTGGTTTAACTACTAAAAAACAAAAGCAATTCCCCCAAAGCAAAGCAATTCTATACATGGCTATTTCTTTTCATCGCCAGCCCCAAAGAAAGCAATAGACAATTTTTAATCTTTAAAAATGGCACAGTTTCTGTGACTTGCCTTTCAGAATCAAATATTTCACATTCAGCTCACATCTCTGGACCAGTTGTACCTGAAAATCACATTTCAAGATGGAAATGTCGATTGACCCTTAATAATTAGAATTAGGGAAAAATGATTTCTAATATCTGTGGTAACTCTGCTGCCTTACAGTCGTCACTAGAGTGCTGTCAATAATATTAAAATGGATGTTAAAATCAAGATCATCAGAAAAATATTTTAATTCTTATTTAATAACAGTTGAATCATTGTCACATATGACCAAGTAATGAAGGCTGTGTGATTCAGCTAATGACCTCTTTTCTAATTTGAAAAAAATCTTACAAAAAATTTTGAGCTAATTTTGATGGACTTGCTTTCTCTTGATAAGTAAAACTGTTTTCAGAAAAGTTAATGGAGAGAAATCCTGTTTTAAATTATAATCTGTTTGTTTTTATCTAAGCACGATTTAAGGTTCTTAAAAATTGACATTAAATAAAATGACATTTGGAGGACAACTAACAGGCTTTTTGGTTTGATAAGCATTCATTGCATACCTACTTGAGGCAGGTACCAGAGATTCCAACACGAAAGACAGAGAAGCATGGAGATTAGTGCAAGGCAAGTACACAAATAATAATGTTGTAAGATACAAAGGATACATGGAATCAGAGAAATGTATATATACAAAGTCTTATAGGATAATAGAGAAGGAGGCAGTTCATTCCATGGTGGAGGTGACATTAGAGGCCAGTATGAACCTGAATAAGATGACAGGGAACAAAAGGATAGGGAAGGAAGTTACAGAAGTGACCAGTTTAAACAAAAGTATGAAAGCATGAAAATTAATGACATATGTAATAAAAAGGAAAGTAGTCCAGTGTAACTCAAACTTCAAAGGAGTACTGTAATATGAGTCTGGATAAGTGGTTTGGGGTCTAGCTGTGGGACAACTTTGAATGCTCAGCTAAAGTGTGAGTTGAATGTAACTCCTCCAGCTCCCCAAATGTAGAGTCAAATAGTCAAACCTAAAGTCAAGGAATGTGATGAGCCGAGAAGACTAGCTCTAGAATGTCCACTGGGGGAGCTGGAGGAAAGACTGGCAAGAGAGAAGGAAGGCTGGCAGGAGGGCTATTGTAAGAGTAACCTGGATGGGTTTTCTAGTTATTTTTTAAATACAAATAGGTATGTCAGCAAAATAAGTTTCTACTTTACATTGAATGTAGGAAAGATTAAAATTATTATTACTTTATTATTACTTTTTGAGAAAAATGAGACAAAAGCAGCTGGCAACTAAAAATTTTTATAGTGTATAATCAGCACAAATATTCATTCAGCAATCTGGGGGATGACTGTATGCCTCTTATGTGCCAGGCACTGGGCTGAAATCTAAAGATGTAGAGGGAAATAATAAAATTGTGTCCCCAGCCCTCAGAGGAGGTCATGGAATTTTTAACCAAGAGATGAACAATCCATTTCCTTGCAAAGGAGTCAGTGGTGGGCTCTAGGTGGTATAAACATGGCAAGGAGGGGGACAATCAAGTTTTCTTGAGTGGATCTGGGAAACTTCCCAAGGAGACAGAAGCAAGAGCTGGATCTTGTCTCTGTAAAGAGCCATGGTTTTCCAGGAGACCAGAGTTTATAAAGAAAAGCCTCCCATAGGCCTTGATTAGAAAGTCCAGAGTGTCTGGCTCTGCAAAGTGAAGACTGTAGATATTAGGGATAGGACAGTGGTTGGTGCCTATAGGAGCATTGAGGTGGGATAGACCCAAAGACAAGATGAAATTGGATGGGGGTAGAGAAAGGGGATATGCTGGGCACTGGAAAAAGGAAGCCAGAAAGTGAAAAACATATCTTTTCCTTTATTCTGAGGGCAAGAAGCATCCTACCAGATATTACCAAGTGTTACTTTTGAAGGCTTAAAGCAAAAGATCATGAAAGCCATAGTTATTTTTCTATTGTGGTAAAATACACATAACATACAATTTACCATCTTACCCATTTTTAACTGTACCTTTCGGTGGTATAGCATTGGTGTGCAACCATCACCACCACCCATTCCTTGACACTTTTCATCTTGTAAAACTGAAATTCTGTCTCCATTAAACAAATATTCCCATTGTCTGCCCTACCTACTCCTGGCAACCACCATTTTACTTTGTCTTTATGATTCTTACTACTCTGAGTTCCTCATATAAGCGGATTAATACAGTATTTGTCTTTTTGTGTCTGGCTTATTTCAATTAGCCAGACACATAATGTCCTCAAGGTTCATCTGTGTTGTAGTATATTGCAGAATTTTCTTCCTTTTTAAGGCTGAATAATATTCCATTATGTAGATAAGCATTTTGCTTATCCATTTATCAGTCAATGGACACGTGTTTTCATGTTTTAGTTACTGTGAATAAACCTGGGTGTACAAAATCTTTTTGAGACTATGATTTTCATTATTTTGGTTGCATACTAAAAAGTATAACTACTGATCATATGAAAATTATATTTTTAAAATTTTGGGAAACTGCCATACTGTTTTCTATAGCAGCTGTACCATTTTATATTCCCACCAATAGTGTATAGTATTCCAGTTTATCCACATCATTACCAACATTTGTCTTCTGTTTTTTTTTTTGATAGTCATCCTAATGGGTGTGAGGTGGTATCTCATCATAGATTTAATTTGCATTTCCTTAAAGATAAGTGATGTTGAGCATCTTTTCATGTTATTGGCTATTCATATTTTTTTCTTTGGAGAAATGTCTATTGTACTCCTTTGCCCACTTTTGAGTGAGGTTCTTTGTTTTTTTTTGTTGTTGGATTTAGGAGTTCTCTATATAATCTATATATCAATTTCTTATCATATATATGAATTGCAGATATTTTCTCCCATTCTGTAGAATGCCTTTTTACTCTAGAAATAGTGTCTTTTGATGTACAAAATTTTTAAATTTTCATGAAATTTGTCTTTTTTTTTCTTGTTACCTATGCCTTTGATATCATATCCAAGAAATCATTATCAAATCCTAAATTGTGAAACTTTTGTCCTGTGTTTTCTTCTAAGAGTTTTATTGTTTTAGTTCTTACATTTATGTCTTTGATCCATTTAGAGTTAATTTTTGTATATGGTATTAGGTTAGATTCCAACTTTATTTTCTTGCTATAAAATGAAGATATGATTATTGATATTAATTTTAAAAATGGGTTTAAATCAATAGCCACTCCCACCTTTCCTAAGTGTTCTTTAAAAGAACAGAAAAGATAACATATTTCTCAACCCATCATAATACATATAACTTTGAAAAATGGCCATAACAAGATCTGAGCAACTTAAAAATATGATTCAAGGAGAACATTCTGAACATGACATACTACTCTTTCTCAATTTACCCACCAAAGACCTCGGACCCTCTATATTCTATTTCCCAAGCCCTGCAGCCCTCTCCATGAGGAACTGCCATTGCTGTCAGTTCAGTGTTTGCCTGCAGTCCTAATTGCAAGTGGCAGAGCCAAGATTGGGCCTTGATTGCCTAAGAACATGTCAGTTATTTGATGAAGCAGGTAGAATTAACTCTTAGGCATCTGTAGCCTGGTCCTCAGGAATGTTTGTCATAACCAGCCTTGTATCTGGAAGTGACAACAGCCACAAAGCTTCACCTCTTGCAGCTGCTGTTATTGCCATAAATTAAAGCTGGGGTGGCAAACTAAACTTACAGCTCTATTGAAGGAGAATTTCAGGGTTTGGGGCTGAGACCTGTTGAAATAAAGGGAGGTGATCTCTAAGATGTCAAATAAGCCGAAGTGTGTATGAAAAGTCACTTTGTTGTTTTCACAGATGTTGCCCTGAAGATCAGTTCCCAAATAACAATGTTTGTGACATGGAATTATTAAACGTTTTTTAGTAATTAATAAAGATAATTTCTTGCTAAATAAAACATGCAAACTAATTGTTGTAGTACAGCCTTAACTTCTGAATTGAACTAGGCACTCTGTACTCAATCAAAACACTTGATATTGTTTTCAATAAGCAATAAAGAAATAGATTACTGAAATAACATGCTTTTTGTAGTACATGATGGTAATCATAGCTGATCCCTTCCGCAGCATATATGCTTTGAGTATGGGATTATGTTGCATCATCTAAACTCACCAACAATAACAATGGCAAAGCAGCAACTTCTATTCATTGAACACATACTAAGTTCATATAGTTCAATATAAATGCATGATTTTACTTAATTGTCACAACAGACTTTCAAGATAGACATTTTTCCCACTTTACAATGGGGAAAAATGAAAAAAGTGAAGTAACTTGCCTACAATCACACTTCAAAGTGTGTCCAGTTCTCATTCTACTATCCCAGGCTGCCATTTTACTTGTGTTTTTGCCACAGTGTGTTTTCAAAGAGACCAGCCTAACAGTGAAGAATCATATGTCCACTCCCTACTCACTGCTCTGTTTTGCCTACCATAATGATGGTAGGAGTAAGTAGTGGTTAGAAGGAGCATAAAGAAAACTTTTGAAATCTAAGTAATATTCCATTTCTGACCTGGGTAGAGTTCCATGAGTGTGTTCATTTTGAAAATTTATTGTTTTTTTTATACTTCTCTGTATGTATACTGTGCTGTTTATTTTTAATTCTATCCTGTTTACCTCTGGCCTATGTCTCTATTATTTATGCCCACTTTGAATCAATCATTCAGTCTTTTGATGACTGGCCAAGAGAAAAGGCCAATGACAAAGTAATGGGAGGCTAGATGGACCTAATGGGACAGCATGGTGCATGGCCAAGCAGTCACATCAATCTGGAACCCTTGGTCTGTTGAGCACTGTACTCTCTAGATATTTGAGTTAAATTAGCCTTTAGCACAAAGTAGTCTTATCACAAACTGGTCTTTTGCATTAAATCCAAATGATTGGTTCCCATCCCAATGTAATCTGGTCAGACATCTGAATAAAAGCTTAGCATTTGCATGAAGTTGTTTCTGAAAAAAAAAATTGACTCTTCGTGATACTTTTGAACTCATCTCACTTAGAAAAAAATCAGAAACAATATGCTCTATTGATTTACAGCAGGACAGAAGTCAGGTAAAAGTTGTTATCTCCTCACCCCCAATTTCTCAAAAGGGGACGGAGGACTACAGCGAATTCCTCTGGCTTCAGAGAATGCCCTGGCGCATAGACAAAAGGTTGTGGTGACTACCTCATATGTATTCTCCTCTTAATCCTGGCTAAGTAAGCACAATTATGTCCATTTCACAGAATAGGAAATTGAAGATCAGAGTAGGAAAGTGGTTTGCCAAGAATATATAAATTTAAGGTGGTAGATCACAGGTTAAAACTATTCTTTCCACTATCCTATGACATCTATACACTCAAATCACTTAGAGGGAGATGACTAGATGAATTGAGTCAAACAACTGATTATCATCAAATTAAAATTTGTCTCTCCCTGTCAAAAATAAATCTCAACCACATTTTTTTTATATTGATGAGCAGGGATTACAAAGACTTAGAATTGGAGGAGCAAACCTGGATTTCATTCCTGACTCTCCCACAAACTATCATATCATTATTCTAAGCTTCAGTTTCTTTATCTGCTAAGATAAGGACAGTGAAACCTATCTATGTCACAGAGTTGTTAAGAAGATCATATGAAGTAAGATATATGACAGTTTTTAAAAATTAAACATGCTGTTATATGTATAAGGAAGAATTATTATAATATAGGACAAACAATGACAAAGCAAAACAGAGAAAAAGAGCAAGTATTCTGTGGAGAATGAGGAGGAGGGGATCAGAACGGGCAGGGCAATCACCTTTGGCTGTGGGAAACAGAAAAGACTTCATGGGGGAATTGACCTTTGAATGGAGTCTTAAGGGTAAGATTTAGATATGTAGGCATGGGATGGGAGCAGGATGTGAAAGATGGAAGGAATAGTTTAAGCAAGGAGCCACGGCTTGGGAAGTCAACTGTGCATATGGGAGACAGCAAGTAGCTTAATTTGGATTGAATAAACAATACATGAAGGGAAGCAGTAGCAAAATAGTGGTATGGAAATGTGGTACTGGTGAGTCTTCTGGACTGTCATCGAGGATGCCTTCAAATTCCAGAGCAAAACAGTAGGATTTTCTCATGCAAGCAAATTGAAAATTTTCAAGGTTTTTCGATGGGAGTGGTGAGTAAGGAAACATATGATTAGGGCTGCATTACAGGATAAGCACTCAGCCCTAGTAGTGGGTGGAATGTCAAGGGTGTGTAGACCCTCAGAGAGATCATTATAGTATCCTAACAAGAAGTAATGCAGTGCTGAGTGGAGGGGGGCAGCTATAGAAAGGGTGGAGCAGATAGAAGAGTCTATAAGACAGAGAAACAACAGGACATGGCAATTGATGGGAGGCAAAGAACAAGGTATAAGAAGGAGCCAAAGATAGCTCAAAGCCTAAGGCCACAGGAACAAGCAGGGTGGTGATGGGGCAGTATTTAATACACAAAAGACTTTAGACCCAGTGGTAGTGTCTGGAGCACTGAACCTACTTCCACCACTGTACAGAGACAAAGCCTCAAAAGGTCACTTAAGCTTGGGTTGAATAAAATCACTGGTAAGGACAGCTTTTCCATTTTATTGTTGTTTATAATACAGCTTCAACTACGTCTATATATAGAGTTCCAGTAACATACTTACCACCCTACAAATCTCAAGTTCCAGCACCAGTAAAATTGTAGCATGCACCTATCCCATTGCTCTCTTAGATTTAATATGCTGTAAACACATTTCTCATCTTTAAATTAATATATGCATTTACTCAGACCTCTGGCCTTGTCTTGGTCTCATTGTTAGTATAATAGGCCCAGCCAAAGACTATCAGAGAAGTATGATTTATACATGAAAGATATTGTCAGAAATGGTTGGGAAAAAATGCGTGAGGGAAAGAGGCATTTCATTTCTCTTCATGTAACTGTTTAAAACCAGCGAGAGTAGCAAGATGACTGTATTCTCCAATAAACCTTTGATAAGGCATTAAGAAGCTGACATGGTTCGTCTTGATGGGCCATTACTACCTGCTTTGGGTGCCAAGTACTTTCATACACTCCAGAGGTATATTAATGAAGCAGGAAAGGTGTATCTGGGAAGTAAAATCATCATCTAAGCATGAATTTTCTTCTTTGTTAATCATCCCCTCTTTCCTTTTTTTCTCCTTTGCATTTCAAAAGTCAGTCTGGGCAGAGCAAAGCTTGCTGGAATTTTAAGAATAAGAAACACAGCTCCCATTGGCTTTCCCTGATATATATATATATATATATATATATATATATATATATATATATATATATATATATATATATATATATATTTTAAGTATATGCAGGGAGCCAGCATTTTGATGTTTGTTTTTGGGTGGTTTTTCCCCAGGTCCTTTCCTCCCTCCAACTTCCACTTTTTTCTGAGCTTCAAAGGGGTAAATGAGGTGTCAGTGGCCACAATTAGTAGTTGAAATAGAAACAATGGCTTTGCAATGGGGGCACCACAGAGGTAGAGGTTTGGAAGGCTGCTCCAGTGGCATTTTTGAAAGCAAGGAGAGTTCAGCAGTGCCTGGCAAGTTGCTTTGTTCAACAGAGCTTTGCTGGCATTCAAGAGTCTTTTAATTCCAAGCTTCTTCATTTATTTTATCTTAACGGGGGCAAGAGAAGAAATCATGAGCATTCTTTAGATGTGAGTCACTAGGAGCTCTGCCTGTCTTCTGGATAGAAGCCTATGTTAATCCATAAAAAATTGATTTATGTCATTGCCAGTTATGTGCTTGTGTGGAGAAGAGAGTGGGCCCCATCAAGATGAAGGGCTGCTCTTCATGCCACATTCATATGAGGAACTTAGCAACAGAATTGCCTTGGTCTTCTTCCCTGCTCCCTTCTTCTGGGAAAGATTCAGGGTGTGTTAAAGAATAGTGTTTGCTTAATGATGCACTTAATGAAAGTCCTTGATCGATGATAATTTGTGGGCTTCTAGTGGGGAAGGCTTGAAAAGCACAATCATTTAGCTAGTAACTATTTTCTCAAGCAAAAAAAAGAAGAAAATCGATGCTTCAGGTTTAGCAGTCTACAAGGATATGACAGAAAGGTATGGTTGGATAAATGCTAGATAGACAAAACTGCAGATGAGGCTGGGAGAAGGGGTGTAAACCAATGTGATAATTGGCAAAGCAGAGATGAAAAACAGCATGAGTGAATAATGATGTAAACAGATGGATTAAATTTAATGAGAGATGAAATAAAGAGCGCTTTGGGCAGCAAGGGCATGTTTGCTGAAATCAACAAGTTGGGAGAACAAAAAAGGGAAAGCACGACATGGAGATGAAAACCAAAATTAAATTGTCTATAGAGGAGAACACTGAAACAAGGTAAATGACTAAGTATTCACCCACTTGGTATGTAGCAGGCAGTAATTCAATCAGTAATTCAATGGGGGAGGAGAACTGCTGTGGCAAGGAGAGAGCACTGCAGTAGAAATCTCTCCCCCGCCCCCAAGGATACAGGCAGGGACCTAGAGGAAAGAGAAAAAGATTGATAACCACAACAGGCACATAATGCACTAGGAACTCCTTGGGGAAGAGGGGTAGCCATAGGGTCTGTGGCTCCTGACCCAGCCTTACCTGCTACTCCTGCAAGCCAAACAGAGCATCCTCTACTTCTTAAAACCCATGGACCTTTTAAGTCAACAGATTATCTTCTACTCTTCCCCTGATATTAACTCTAAAATTGAGTATATGTTCTCATCAGTCTAGAAGACTGTATTAACTTTGCATTCTGCAGTTTGTAATAAAAAAATCAATAGACTTCTCCATTTTAGAAATATTCAATTAGAATATTGAGTGGCTTTTCAAATTCCATACACTCCGAGAATCTTATTTGGCATACTCCATCTTGGGGAATGTGGTCCCACTGTCCACTGAGAGTCACTGATCTAGTATGTCTTTGAACAGATAGGGAGAGCCAATTAAAGCCAATATTTAAAGGCAGATTCTTAGAGCCATTAAAACTCTTAGTCTAACACTTTTCTTTAAAGATGGAGAGACTGAGACCCAGAGAGGGGAATTGAGTAGTCTAAAGTCATACGTAGAGTTAAAGGCTGAGTCAGGTTTGGTACATAAGAGCTCTTGAGCCCCAAGTTGCTGCTATCTCTGCCTTCTTTCATTAATTTGTATTTCAGCTTGGGCTGACCTAGAACATGTGTAGGCTTGATATGGAAATAAAAAGTCAGTTAAGCAAAATAATTTTGCTACCCAAATTCTAAAGGAAGTCATCTCATCCGTCTGCTTCAGGAGTTTAGGAGCAACACAGGAGCAGTGCCTAGCACAGAAACTGGCACATCTTGAGTGTTGAAGATATTTGCCAAATAACTAAATGAATGAATAAATAAAAACATTCATAGGAAAGCCGCCTAGTTCAGTACATAGGTCATGGTGCTCCCTTTCTTGGGTGAACCTCAGTTTCCCAATCTGCTCAACAAGTGCTATGATGTTCCCTATCTCAAGCAGTCCTCGTGAAGATCAAATGCATATTACAGTAATTTGTAAACAGGAAAATACAAATATTATACAGAAAAGCTCTGTGAATTTGTGTGATAAGAAGCCTAGAGAATGGATAAAGCCTCACCCCAAAACATGGAATTATATAAATCCTTTCCCCATTGTGAGTTCCCCTCAAGCAAAATTCTAGTGTATATATCTTTATCTCTGCACACTTTACCAGAAACAAATGTCAGTGTTAATATATGTGAGTCAGTCTTGATAGAGATGGGGAATAGAAAGGGGAATAGAGATAGAGTAGATGGTCAAGCAGGAGTGGAGACATTGAGGCAATAAAATGAAATTGGAGGGTAGAATGAAACTGCAACAGGACAGTTAAAACTACAGCAAACGTTTCTAAAATGTAAAGCAAAATTATAAAAACAGAAAAAATCACAGCCCCTCACATCTTTATACCAGGTATAGCATGATATTTACATGATAATTTTTTAAAATGTCAGTCCTTTTAAAAATAAAAAGCAAAAGGGGGAGAAAAGAGCCTATGAGAAATTAGGCAAATAAGGAGAACAGACAAGAAAGATTATGTGTAAATAAATTGGAATAAGGCTTGAATGGGTTATTTTTCTTCCTTTAGCTTAGACATATTTCTTTAATTATACGCATACCTATATTAATACACTAGTGTGTGGCTTTTACAACTCATGCAAACAATAATTATAGTTTGGTTCACTACAGAACAGGTGATAGATTTGATTACATTAAAACAAGAAACTTTGGTTTGATGAAGAAAGAAATAGAAGTGCTTTGCGGTGGGTGTGTGGGAGCGTGGGAGAGACCCAGGAGAAATTTACCACATGACTCTAATATAGAAAATTTTGTAATATAGAAAATTATAGAAAAGATAAAATTGTCTCATTCTCCTAGTTAGTAAAGAAAGGTTGTATGTATGATGAATTGCACAGTTTTCATGTCTCTCATTTGTGATGCATAAACTCTTGTTGAGATTTTTATTTATCGATCTGTCATAACTTATTTTTGTGGAAGTTGAAATATCATTAAGGGTTTTTAATTACTGCCTTGGTCCCTCGAGACTATTTTGGGGTAAGGTCTATCAACTGCCAATCTACAAAGAAAACAAAAACAAAAACACCAACTTAATAATCTGTTGATCAAGCAAAGTCTGGTTTAAGGTAGATAAATTAAGGCTGTGGCATAATTAAGATTGAACATAATTTATGATATATTAATAGCTTGGAACTTGTGGACACAGTGAGGTGAGGGTCTTGAAGTAAGACTTGAAGAGTAACAATCATATAAATAGCTCAATAAATTACCTATCATTTTTAGAAGGGAGCCATTACTCTGATGAGTGTTTTTTTTTTGTTTAAATAAATGGATTTTCGGGAAGCCCCTGAAACAATTAAAAAGTTAAATACAATTTTCGTCTTCCTAGATACAAATTTTAAGAAATAGTAAGATCGTGTTCTTAATCTACTTAAATTGTATGTCTGTAGACTGTTTCATTTCTATGTGCCAGAACTGAGGCTGAGGGAATTCTGGCTTTAGGCTAGATGGAGTAACCACATTCTACCCTGTCTCTCCTATTGACTGTAGCTATCACATTTAGACAAAATATGTGCAGCAGCTCTTTGAGAACTTTGAGAAGTAAATAGTAGAAGGTAGGTTAATGATAAAGTCCAGAATTTTAAGTACCAGCAAATTGGTGATGAGTTTCTCATTTTTCCTCCTTGTATCTCCAGTTCTTGGCTTAAGGTAGCTTGGAACTCAGAGAAGGCCCCAGGGAAAATTCTAGTTCTTGTTCTGCCCAAGAAGCAGGAAAATAGATAACTAAGACTCAGAGAGAGTAGGGGAAATCACTCATTTTATTTTTTTTCTTTTCCTCATTATTTTCATCTCAGCTCCCAGACAATCCCATAGTAGTAGTGGTGGCAATAACAGCAAGGGCAGCAGAGCTCTTAGGTACCTAAAACTCTAAGGAAAGGGAACCTTCTTTGATCAGAGGGGCCAGGTTTTTAGGAGTACCACAAATAAAGGAGAAAGAATGCAATGCAGGTAAAATTAAAAAAAAAAACAATGACTGAAAAGTGCTCCCAATTTAGTAAAGGATATAAACCTGTAGATCTGAGAAGTTCATTGAAATCCAAACAGGTTAAACCAAAAGAAATCCAGGCCCAAACACATAATAAAACTACTAAAATAAGATAAAGAAAAAATCTTGAATGGATCCAGGGAAATAACAACATATTACTTGAATGATCGTGGATTTTTTATTATAGTGGAAGAGCTTCATCATGGCACTCTGGCTACCCTGCATTTATCCACATAGTCTACATGGGCAAATCTAAACCATAATTTAACATAAGCTTTGCGGGGGTTGGGGGAGAAGGCATCCTGTTATTCTCTTGAAACATGGTGAAACAGGCAGTCTTGTGAGGAGCTATTATTTGCCTCCTTATTTTGCAAGAGGCTGCGGTGAACCATGTCCTCATCTACTTCCCTGGACTGTCCATCTTGCCTCTTCCCTTTGAGATACAACTGCAGGCAATAAAACTGTTTTGCTACAGTATACAATTGACTCTTCCATGAGTGACTCCTGTTCATGTTGTTAATCATTTGGCCCATCAGTGTTGGTGTCATTCTGTAGGACCAAGAATGCAGAGAGCTGACATTAAGCCAATCTTGCTTATGCTGTCTAAGTAATTAACTGTCTAACTCTATTTGGGCTTGCTATACTAGCAAATCTATGAAAGTTTGATAAGCCAACCTAGCAGCTGCCACCATGCTGCTGCTTAGGGAATGTTTGACATTCATCAGAAATCATTTAGGCCAGAAGAAAAATGCAAAACATTTTTAAAGTGCTAAAAGAAAAAAAACTGTCAACCAAGAATTCCGGGTGGAAATATCCTTCAGGAAGGAAGTTAAAACAAAGACATTCTCATATAAAGGAAAACTAAGAGAATTCATTGCCAATATAATTTCTCGAAAGATTTTATAAAGGAAGCTCTTCACTCAGTGGGGGATATGATACCAGAAGAAATTTTGGAATATCAAGAATGAAAGAAGAGTAACATAAATGGTTAATATCAGCATGATTGTAATAGACAATTCTTCTCATCTTGAGTTCTCAAAATATATTTGAGAATTGAAATCAAAAGTTATAATATTGACTGGGTTTTAAAGTACAAAGATGTAATGCATAACACAATTACAACACAAGATAAGGGAGGGTAAAGAAATCAATATGTTGGTAGGATCTCTATATTCCTTTGAAGTGGTAATATATTGATTCTAAGTAGACTGAGAAAGTTAAATATGTACATTGTAATCACTAGAGCAACAAATAATAAAAAGAACTAGTCAAAAATACATAATTGCAAACACAATAGATAAATTAGCACACATTACTAATGTTCAAATAACCCTAAAGAAGGCAGAAAAAGCAGGAGACATGTGGATGACAAATAGGTAAAATATATAGATAACAGATACTAAAGAGTAGATCCAAATTCAAACATATTGGCAATTATATTAAATGTGAATGATTTAAACATACCAATTAAAAGATAGATATTATCAGAATACATTTAAAACCCCACAGGACCCAACTATAGGCTACATACAAAAAACTCAGATTAAATATGATATAGTTAGATGAAAAGTAAAAGAATGTAAAAAGATATGACATTAATCATTAATCCAATGAAAACTGGAGTGGATAAATGATTTTCAAAGAAATTAGAATTCAGAACAAGGAAGATTATCAGATAATGAGGTCCATTATGTAATGGTAAATGGGTCAAATCACCAGGAAAAAATAGCAATCCAAAATGTGTATATACCATCAACAGAGATTTATAATATATGAAGTAAAAACTAACAGAACTAAAAAGACAAATCCACAAGTATAACTGGGGACTTCAACACTCTTTTCTCAGTTATTGATAGAATTAGTAGACAAAAATAATCTAGTATATAGAATATCTGAACAACACCATCAACAAAAAAGAATTCATTGACATTTATGAAATATTCCAGGCAACAACAGCAGAAAAATACTTCTTTCAGGTGTATATTGAACACTCACTGAGATAAACTAAAGCTTGATTTGTTTGGCTGGAGTTCAGAGACAGAGGAAGAATGGTAGGAAACAAGACTGGAGAGAAAGGCAGGGTCTAGATCATGTTGGGTCTTATTAAGCCATGTTAAAGATTTTAATCTATTTTAAGACCAATAAGAAATCATTGAATCGTCTTAAATTGGGTTGTGGAGGTAAGGCAGGTGACATCATAGGTTTGTTTAGAAAGACCCATGCTAGCTGCAGTGTGAAAAATAAATTGGAAGAGAGTCAACTTGGATGCAGGGAGGTCAATTAGGAGGATGTTGTGCTAGATGGGTCCCATTGGGGTCCTTGTGGGCATGCAAAATGGGTCTAGTCAGGGTTGTCAGCTGTTATGCAACAGCCTTCTGTGTAAATTTCACAAAGCCACATTATATGGTTTAAGAAATGTTTTTTAGTAAAAAAAATAAAAATTCACAGTACAGGATAACTGGGGGAAAAAGAGGCACAGACATTCTATTCTCTAGTCATCCTATCAAGATATGAGCCAAAGGCCAGAGCACTACTAGGTCTCAGTAAGGAGAACATGCCTCACTCCTAGTCTCCCTTTTCAGAGGGCAAATATGAAGGAGCAGTCTTGTCAATGGGAAACTACACAAGTTTTTGAGTAACAGGAAGTTTGAATTTGGGGTGCCAGTGGTTTACAGGAGTTGTCTGGGAATGCCAGCTGCACAAGGAACATTATAATCTCCATTGCTAGAGTGAAGAAGGCACCAGCCTCAGGGGAACCCAAACTTGGGTGCAGCTCCTTCCCTTCTAGGAGAAAGGGAAACCCTCAGCTCCAGCTAGCTCATTTTCTAGGCAACCTAGAATAAATTGCCAAGGTCATAGTCTAACAGTCCTACTCATTGAACTTCAGGGATTATTGTAGTAGCCAAGACCAGAAATTGGCAAACTTTTCCTTTAAAAGGCCAAAAAGAAAAGAGTTTTAATATATAAGTCACATGGTCTCTGTCACTATATAACTCTGCTCCTATAGTACAAAAGCAGCCATAGACATATGTAAATAATTTGTAAACAAGTGAGTGTATTTTATCTGTGTTCCAATAAAATCATATTTACAAAAATAGATGGTGGGCCAGATTTGGCCTGTAGGCCATAGTTTGCTAATCCCTGGTCAAGAGATGATAGTGCCAATTTATTTTTGACAAAGGTGCAGAAGAAACTCAATGGAAGAAGGATAGCCTTTCCAACAAATAGTGGTAGAACAATTGGACTGCCATAGGCAAAACAATAAACTTTGACTTAAACTTTATATTTATAAAAAAAATTAACTTTAAATGTACCATAGATCCAAATGAAAAATCTAAAACAGCAAATTTAAAAAATTTTGACTTGGATTTAGTCAGACTTCTTAGACTTTGACACCAAAAACATGATCTATAAAAGAAAAAAAAATGATAAATCAGACTTCTGCCAAAGCCACTATCAAGATAATAAAAAAGCCACCACAGACTGAGATAAAGTATTTGTAAAATACATAATCAAAAAGTTTGTATGCAAAATATATATTGAATTCTCAAAATTCGACAATAAGAAAACAAACAACCCATTTTTTAAAAAAAAGTGTGCAAAATACTTCAACAGACTTATCAATGAAGGTATACAGTTGGCAAATAAAAACATGAAAAGATGTTTGACATCATTAGACATTAGTGAAATGTAAATAAAAACAATAATGAAATACATTACAAACCTATTAAATGGCTAAAGTAAAAAAATATCGACGATATGAAGTGCTAACAAAAATGCAGAGCAACTAGAACTCTTACATATTGCTGGTAGTATACAATATGGTAGAGCCACTCTGATAAAATGGTAATTTCTTATAAAGCTCAACATATACTTATCACATGATCTTTTAAAGCTTTACATATACTTACCACATGATTCAGCAATCACTTTTCCATAGAGAAATGAAAAGTTATGTTTTTATAAAAACCTACACATAAATGTTTATGAGTCTATTCCTAATCACCTGTGTAATAAATCAGTTGGAAACATAATCAAACTAGAAACAACTCAAATGCCCTTCTATGGGTGATAGGTTAAACAAATTGTGGTACATTCATACAATGGATTATCAGAAAGCCATAAAAAGGGAAGATCTATTGATACACCAAACAACTTGGATGAATCGCAAAGCCATTGCTGAATGAGAGAAACAAATATCAAAAGATTATACACTGTAGATTTTATTTATACGACAGACTTGAAAGGATAAATCAGTAGTGTTGGAGAACAGATCAGTGGTTGTGAGGGGTTAGGGTAAGGAGAGAGTGTCATTATAAAGGGATAGCAGGGAGGCAGTTTATGGGGTGATGGAATTCTTCTGTACCCTCATTGTGGTTGGTAGTTACACAAATTTATACATGTGTTAAAATTCAAAGAACTGTACAACTCAAAAGTCAATTTTACTTTATGTTCACTTAAAAAAATAAAATAAATATCAAGTTTCTGAATAAACAGTGATAGCTAGAGTTCTCACAATTCAACTATAAAACAATTTAGTGTTGATATAAAAATCATTGCCAGAATATATGATCTTATTTGCTTTTATGTGTTAGTAAGCAGTTTCCACATTCATAATTTGAAAAATAACAATAACCAAGACCTTTGGGAAATTTTCATTAAAGTTTGGAAAGATTCTGCCAAAAGAACAAAAAAAGTAATTGCATCTGAGGATAGTTAAGTGACTTTCAGGGTCACATGCTCAATAAAATGCCCCTGTCAAAAATGGAACAGAGCACCATGACTTCAGGTCTCACTTTCCTCCCTAGTGTCTTTAAACAGGCATTTGGTGGCACCGATGTCTCCCTAGTAGCCAGTTACCTGGACAAGAACTCAGCCGACTGGGATACGGGGATCAAGGTTTTCTGTACAGGCAGAGTCCCGCCCACCCTCTTCCTTGAGAAACTCAGTACCTTCCCCTGCTTACAGCCAAACTGAGTGAATCCCTCTGAACTATCCAGTAAACTGACTTTTATGGTAGTGCTTGTTTGCTGCTCAGAGGAGAAAATAAGAATCTCTTAGAGCTAATTTTAGAGCAAATTAATAATATTAATAACAATAATTACTAATATATATTGCTATTTTAAGTCAAATTATATGTTGCCATAAACCAGACCTAAAATATGACTGTCTCTACTTGTGAAAGTCTTAATTAAAATGATGTATTTTAATATACTTTTGCTACACGGTATAAATTATTTCTCAGTACCTCCAATTTTGTATTCTTCCCTTTAATAATCTTTGCTGTGCAGTGTTAACGAAGAAGAAAATTGGTGATTAATAAAGGCGTGAACAGGTGGTTACACTGCTTCTAAAAGATCAGCAGTGTAATAATTTCTTAATTATTATTATACTCTGTAAGAGTTTTTAAATACATGATGATGTATTTCCTTCTACTTCTGGCACCTTATAGCTCCTGGCATTACATTTCATTTCGAATAATAATTAATAAGAAATGAGGTCTCTCTATACATGATATTCTTCGTGTTTTAGTCTCTTAAGTAACCATCCTGTCACATTTGCTATGCAAATACAGCAGTGCCTCATGTAATTTCAGCAATATGGGAGGCCACCTCTCAGAATGCCTTAAAGTACTTTTTTAGAATTAACATTTTATTCCTGAAAGCAGAATTTTCCATATGCCTTTCAAAGTAGCAGATGAAAGCTGCATAATTGCTCTGTTTTCATCAAGGTGAACGAACCAATGAAACATTGAAAATATCAGACAATGGAGGCACAAAAAATAAGCTTGTCTTCCCTTTGGAGCTCTGGTGTCTGTGAAAGGGTACCAAATGTACAATTAGATACAGAATACCTGCCATCTCCTTAATAACCACCCACTTAGTCGGATAAGTGTCCTGCCTATCCAGATAAGGCATGTGTTTGATTAAGATAAATCATTCAATGTAAATGCTGGCCTATGTAGCCAATCAAAGCAGAGTCAGCTTATCTATTATGGATCTGTCAGTCTTGTCTGTTTGCTTATTAAAGTTTCTTTGGCAAACCCAGTGGCCTCCCTTTGGTATGCTAAGTAGTCCTAAACGTTGCTAACATCTTGGAGTGAAGTCACAGGCCTTTGAATGACTCTGGGAGTGTCTACAAGGCTTCCCCAACTTACCAATGGGTTTTGTTCCAAAAGTTTGTTTGTAAGTCAGTTGTTTGGACTTGAGAAGCATTTTTCCCATGGAAACAATGTTATAAATGGTGAGAAGGTTCCCAGGCCAGTCCACAAAAGCCTATTTAATCCAGAATATGGCTGGACTATTGGGCCCATAGCACTAGGGAGCCCACTGCCATTAAGATCATTGTTTCTATGGGAAAATGTGTTCCAGGGCCAATTGTGGATGCCAGGAGCAATACCCCAACCCTTTCTAGTCTCTGGCAGCTGGAGCTTAGACTCCCCAGTCCCTCTTCCCTTCAGGTTTGTGAGGTGGAAAGGTGGAAATCAAAGTCCTGGAAGATTCAAAGAGAGGGACGTGGGAGGTTTAGATGCTTGGCAGGAAGAGTTCTGTTAGGAATAGGGTGGTCAGATGAGCAAATAAAGATGTCAGTTGCCTGGTTAAAGTTGACTTTCAGATAAATAATGAATACTTTTAAATTTTATTACCCGTGCAACATTTGGAACGTACTTACACTTTCAAAAGTATTTGCTGTTTATCTGAAATTCCAATTTACCCTGAATTCTGTATTTTATCTCATAGCCCTGGGTAGGGATCACAAGCTTGGTGGGTTGCCATGGCTGCAAGGCTTCTGGAGCAGAAAAGCAGGCGTTTAAGAAGAAAAGATGAAATCTTCATAGGTCAGGGAATGTCTCTTCAAGAAAGCAGCAGAATTCTGCTGCTCCATATAAGGGAAAGTTTCAGATAACTCAGGTTTATAGCCTTTAGCTCAAGAATGCTTTTGATTTGAACTCTTACAGTTGAAAATCTTTCTAAGGCATAGTACATGTTTCTTTCTCTTGTTAAAAGTGAATATAAGTTCATCTTGATTTAAGAATGGCATTATGAGCTTGGGAAACTTTTTTAGCCTCGAATTCCTCATATGTTAAGTGGGTATAATAAGACTATCTCCCTTGCTTTGTTGTGGAGTTAAATCTGTTAATATGTGTAAAGAATTTAGAATGGTGTATGGCTCATAATGTTTTACACATGTAGTTTATTGTTGTTATTTTATTGTCTTCTATTTTACCTACACTTTCAGGAATGATGAGCTCTGTGGAATTTCTTGCCCCACACTACATGGCCTCAGATACCTTTCTACTTCTCTCTCTCTCTCTCTCTCTCTCTCTCTCTCTCTCTCTCTCTCTCTCTCTCTCTCTCTCTCTCTCTCTCTCTCTCTCTCTCTCTCTCTCTCTCTCTCTCTCTCTCTCTCTCTCTCTCTCTCTCTCT
>PVKZ01000786.1:345961-419143 GCA_004027375.1 Macroglossus sobrinus | reverse complement strand
AAGCCCGAAGTTTGCTATGGCTTCTCACACAGCACACAGTAGAGATTTGATACATATAAAATAATTTCCTGAAACATAATGAAAATGTTCGTTTTATATCCGATCCTAGTAGGTAGCCTTTCAAGATGATCTCCCCTCCAATGATCCCCACATTCTTGAAGTCTTTGAAGATGGCTGCACATAATCATTTCTTCTGATGAATAGAATATGGCCCAAGTGATGTGGTGCCACTCCCAAAATTACATTACAGCAGACTGTGACTCCTGTCTTGCTAGCACTCTCTTACTCTATCACTGGCTTACTCTGAGAGAAGCCAGCTGGCCGTTAGTCTGCAAGGAATTCAATCCAGGCAATGACTTCTTGAGTAAACTTGGTGTACCCTACTCCGGTCAAACTTTAACATGATTGCAGTACTGGCAGTACCTTGATTGCAACTTTTGGAGAGACTGTGAGCCAGAAGACCGAGATAAGCCATTCCCACATTCCTGATCCACAGAAACTTTAAAATAATGAATGTGTACTGTTTTAAGGCACTCACTTTTGCAGTTTTGTATACTGCAAAAGATATAATACATCGTCATATATCTATATTCTACAATTAACCTTTTATTAAGCTTGCTTTATCACTATACTTATATTATATCTCCATCTATCCATCCTTCTATCTATCCATCAATCCATATTATCTGTTTGCTTTTCTATGGCTATATAAATTTTTTATTTCTAGATTGATGGTTATGTTCCAGATGTCTGAGGATGTCAGAACACTGGTCTTTGGATAATTAAAGTAATAGACTGATATTTCCTAAATTATAGGTTAGATATGAATAATCCCATAACCTAGATATTGTGTAATAATTTAACCTCAAAAATGAGACTATTGCCTCCAAGCTATCCTTCCCATTCTTTCTTATGAGTCTTTCTTATAGTTAATTAATTTATTTATCTATCAATATTCTATATTAAGATGTTTCCACCTTACAGTGCTTCAGCTGAAAAGTTTTTTTTACATTCTCTTTCATTTACTATTGCTGCATAACAAACAACCACAAACTACCCCATGAAACAACTGTTTATTATGTGCAAAGATTTTGTATATTAAGAATTTGTACAGGGCACTGCAGGGATTGGTTCACATTTTCTGAGGCCTCAGCTGGGAAGACTCATACAGCCAGGAGACTGAAATTAACTGTAAGGTTCTTCACTCACACATCTGACACATAAGCTGTGATGTCTTCAAGGCTAGGCTCAGCTGGGACTGTTGACCAGAGCACCTACATGTGGCTACCAATATGACTTAGACCTCTTATGAAAGCTGTTTCCTGAGAGAGAGCATCCTGAGATTGAGCTTTCAAAGAAAGCAAATGATTCAGAACAGTTAGACAGAATCTGTGTAGCTTTTCATGACCTAGTCTAGGAACATAAAGTTCCTTCTGCCATATTCTGTCAAAGATGTCACAAGCCCACCCAGAGTCAAAGGGAGGGTGTGTGGATCCCCTATCTTAATGAGAACAGTCTCAAAGAATTTGAAGCCAAGTTTTACAAGTACCATGCATCTTAATTTCTCTTAACTGTTCTCTGTGCCAACTAAAGAAGTAGAATATATTGAAAGATGCTGCCAGAATTGTTCACACATCACTTTCAGACAATCATAGGAAACAACAGTTGACTCAGTAAACAATGTAATTTTCAAACTACAGCTGTTATATGATACTTGAGAAAAATCGACAGAAGTAACTGATGACTCATTTGCAAAATTGGGAATAAAAAGTTGTTGACATTACAGAGCATGTTGCCATCTCTCTCACTATGTCAACTGCCAAGAAAGCTACAGATGAAACATAGAAAACTTCTCCCCTAAATCATATTTTCATGGGCCCTTAAAGTATATATATATGTAACAATCTCACTATGCCCCTTTATGTTTCTCTTTTCAGTTATAAATCTGCTCATCCAGTGGCTTGGCTCACATCCTCTTATTTAAATAGCCTCTTCAAAACCTTTTATTATTGAATGAATAATTGAATAGATGAGTGAATACAAAAATAAATGATTGATACTTTACACACCTGAAAAATATTCTGTGAAAGAAAATTATTGCATTTTAGGTCTGGAAATAAATATCTTTCATCAGATATGAAGAGTAAATTCTGGATTACAGAGATGACTATGTTACTAGTTTAGTCATCCATCCATCCATCTATCCATCTAGGATCCTTGCCAGGTTGTTAAATCTTGTATCTTTAGTGAGCACTCCTATATCAATATCTTTTATACAGTTTTACATCTGGCTCTCCTGGGACCCAGTTACACTAAGAATTCAGTCCCATGGTACCCTACTGGCTCCTGCTAGTTCATGCTGACTAGGCCCAACTGCTACTTTGAAGTCAATCTCTTCTTTTCCTTAGTAGGCCCAGTACTTCCCCCAGCCAGGTTATATTGTGATGTAATCCTAGCTATTGGCATTTGGAGCAGGAATGGAGACAGATGCAGATCCTGAGGAAGCACATGTCACTTTCAGGAGGAGACTCTGCATCACCCTCAGAAAAAGAGGAAACACTTATAGAATAGTGGGCCACTTTTGCAGATGTGTAAGTGTCAAGGGGAAATCCTGAATATTCCAGATTTTCAAGTGTATTGACCCAAATATCCCATTCCACAATTTAGATTCCCATTCTTTCCCAACCCGGGCCTTGACCTTGGCCCAGGGTTAGAAGTTTAAGCTTCTTTGGAACTCTGGTACTCAGATAATTAATTTCTAGGCCTGGACATTAGCTTTCTTAATTCTCTGGATGCAAGAGATGAGAACCTCTTTACCTTCTACCAGAGAAGCCCTGTAGTTTTCACACTTGGATTAATAACTCATAGTCTTTTGTTATCTTTCTCCGAAACATCAATAGTGCTTACAAAAGCCCATCCAATTCCACTCTTGCCGATGAATTTTCTTCAGTATCACATCTCAGTTTCCACAGGTACAATTGTTAACCATTGAATTCTAACCTTGTGTTGGAGCTATTCCTGGGCCACCTATTGCCAGTGAAGGGGACCTCAGTGCCAGCTGTCTGGCAGGTGTCTTAGTGTTTACTTCCTCAGATTACTGGCACTAACATTTGCAATTTGAGTTATCTTGGATTATGACATAGAAATTAGTTTGCTGGAATATTTTTAGGAAGTGCTCTTTCGATCAGGTATTCTTGTAGAATGTCAGGAAGCAGGCTTGGAGAGAGGAAGACAGGTTATGACATATGGTCAGCTAAAGCTTTGGTCATCTCCCTTAGTGAGTGCTGAGGCTGTGAAGGCCATTCAGAATTGTCCCATATTGCAGTGAGGTGGTTGTGTCCTTAAACTTCACCAATAACAAGTCATTGTATGCAGGTATTCTGAGTTTGGGAGGAAAGGTGTGGTCTTTCCAGCCAAAGTCAAGTGCTGGAAGCATTCCCAGAAGCTGGGGAAATAAGTTCTCCTAAAGGAGAGTCTGGACAGCACCTAGATGGGTATGCATGTAGGTACAAAATTAACTGGAAGGGTCAGGGAAGGCATCTGAGGGAAGATGATATTAGGGCTGAGGCCTGATTGGCAAGAAAAAGCCAGACATGCACATCTCATCAGGAAGAGTGTTTCAGTTTTAAGATACTAGGTCTCTGAGGCAGGAGAAGCTCAGTGTATTTGAGGAACAGAAAGGTCAGTAGTTGGTGCATGATGAGTGAGGGGTGGAATACTCCCAGATGACAACGGGGAAGTGAACATGGGCCAGATAGGTCATGTTTAGGAGCTACAGGTCAAGATAATGATCTTGTAAGTCATAGAAAAAAAGTTTGATTTTATTCTAAGTGCAATGAGGCCAATTGAAGGGTTTTAAACAGGGAGGAATGCCTGAGTAGGTTTGTTTTATTAGGATAACTCTAGCTACAGTGTTGAGAACAGGACAGAGGTGCCTAAATTTTGCTGTACATTGGAATTATTTGGGGATCGTTAATGTTAATGAAGAATGGGAGGATGAATAGAGTCAAACCAGAAGCATCAAATGCTAATGCCTACACCCACATCTAGGCTTTCTGATTTAATTAGTTTAAAATGTGACCTGGGCATGAAAAGTTTTAAAAACTCCCCAAGTGATTGTAATGTGCAGCAAAGTTTGGAAACCAGTAGAATAGACTGAAGGATCCCAAGGGCAGAAAGTGGAAGACCAGCTAAAGAGACTATTATAGAAATCCAGGCAAGAGATGGTAGAGGCTTAGACCAAGATGGTTAGAAGTGGTCAGATCTTGGCTACTTTTCTGATCTCTTCTCTGATCTTTCCCTTATAACCCCTGTGCTGTTCATCTTTCTCTTCCTGACTCACCAGCTCATTTACGACTCAGTTTTTGTACTTGCTGGGTCATCTGACTTTCCTCAGACCTTCGCAGGGCTTACTCCCCTGCCGCATTCACCCTTCTGTTCAAAAGCCATCTCTTTAGAAACACTTTTCTTGACAACTCTATCTGAAAACAACACCTCTAGGCTCGGCCTCATTTACTATGTCACTCATGGACTCCTTATCATAATTCATTTTGCTTCATAGTGGTTGCCGCCCCTTGGTAGTATATGTCCATGTGTTTGTTATCTTTCTCCTCTACTAGAAGTTCCATGAAGGCAGGATCTTTGTCTAATTTGTTCACTCCTGTATTTTCTGTGCTGGGTGGATGGGGATGCATAACTAGCTTCTAGAATACTCATAGCACATGTTATTTTGATGCCTGATGTGGTGGGGATTTATCATCATTACTGCAGTGTTTTTTATGCATATACCTGAATGCTATGTAAACCACAGGGATGGTATTACAAATGAGTGTTCAGTGCCTGGACTTAATTGATGTTTCCAGTCTGCCTCCATCCATTCTCCCACCCTTCAGGTGAGCACTCCTCCCTTTGGCCTTAGAGCCCCATGTGTTTATCTAAAGGATATTGTTATAGATTATAGCTCTGTTAGAAGTCATATCCATAACACAGTGTTGACACCCAACCTGATTAAATTTTGAGCCATCAAGTATTCCTGTTCCAGAGTCTCTCCTGTGTGCTTGGCATTCCCACAAAGAACAATGGCAGCCCTTGGCTAAGATCTGCTTTTTCACTTTTTTATAACATCCCACAGCCCCTGCTGAAGAGGCCAGGATACATTTCACCTCTTGTGACTACCATAGAACCATACATGATTTCTTACATTTAGGAGATTAGGCAAGGTATACAGCCATTTTCAATTGCCTTTTCATTAGTTAGAAAGAAAGTGGGCATTTATGAAGCAACTTCTCTATGCCAGGTACTGTGCTAGATGATTTAATATATGTTACTCATCTAATTTTCAAAATAAACTGGGAGTTAGATGTCCATTTCACAGGAGAGGAAAATGAGGTTTAAGCCAGTAAAATAATTTTGTTACAAGTTTCCCAGCTAAGAGGCAGTGTCTCATCTTGGGCCTAGCATAATTAGGTTATGTTCTTAATAAATAATTTTTAAATGATTAATGGAGGAGTGAAACTGGGATGAGAAGTTGTGTGCAGCCAGTCCTGAAGCTCAGACTCTGTCCAGTTATGGAAATGACTGGAAAAACACCATAGTCATGGGGCAATGCATTAAGGAGGCCTGCCGTTTTTTATTTTGTATGTCCAAATAAATTATGATTCCCTTACAGTAATTATTTCTTTGGCATCAGCTGATTGAGAAAATGGAAAATGAAAAAAACTAGATTCAGTTACAGTTTTAAATAAATTTATATTTCATTTATTATGATATATAGACATTATATACATCACATATGTAATGCAGACATTTGAAAAAATGTGACATGCATGTAATAATGATCAAATATTGATATGTTTCACATAGCCTAACTCTTATATAAGTATTATTATTTATCCCTATTATATAGATGACAGAACAGACATGGCAAAGTAATGAACCTGCTGAAAAGTCAGAGCTGGAATTTGAACCCAGGCAGTCTAGCTCCAAGGTTCCTACTCTTAACCATATACTATTATACTTCTATAAAGCATTGGTACTTCTATTCAGTCAAGACTTGAAGCTTGCTTTCCACACTGAACCCGGTGTATTAACACAAGTTGGGAAACATTGGTCTAGAGCCCAAGCCAATGGATTCCTCCTCTTGTGCACCTCTGGACATCTTTTCCTGCCACTCCCTCTGGGGCCAGCATACTATCATCAGACACACAAATGGAAGGTAAATGTGTGTGAGATGAATGCCTGAGCAGGTGCATGAGGGGACAGAGTCATGAATGACAGAAAAATGAGCTCATTCAGGTATGGTGTTCTGGCTTTGAGCTGCTGGGCTTCTCCTTAGCAAACAGGAGCAATTCCAGCTAGAAGCAGTCCTGAGAACCGCTGGTCCCAGTCTCTGGAGAATTAGTAGCGTAGGAGGCAATGTCCTGACTCCACACTTCATTTCCAGTCTTGTCTCTGTCCAGCACCTTTCCTCATGGCCTATTGTGGTTCATGTTATACTTGAACTACATTTGAAGGCATAGGCGATTCAAGTGGTCTTTCAAAATGATGCCTTATAGTCTTTCTTCTCTAGCCGCTTTAAGAAGAGAAGTGATATATCCTAACAAATAATAAAAATGGGCGAAGGAGGCAGGGTGGTTAAATCTGTATCTTGAGTGGTTCTGGGTCCTCTGTATACCTGAATTGTTCTGGATTGGCAAACATCATCTGGGACCATCACCAGCCCACTGCAACCATCTAGTTGCAGCTATTATTGATGCTTCTGCAAATAAAGGGTAGTCTTTGTTTTTACTGTGGTAAAAACATATAACATGAAATTTATCCTCTTAACATATTTTGAAGTGCATAATACTGTATTATTAACTATAGACACAATGTTTTACAGTAGATCTTTAGAGATTTTCTTATCTTGCATGACTAAAATTCTATATTTTTTTTGTACAAAAATTCTCCATTTTGCACCGCCCCCATTTCTTGGTAAACACCATTCAGCTTTCTGTTTTTGTGAGTTAGACTGTTTTAGATTTCTCATATAAGTAGAATCATGCATTATTTGTCCTTCTGTGACTGGTTTATTTTCACTTAGAATAATGTCTTCAAGTTTCATCCATGTTGCCACATATAAAATAATTTTCTTTTTTAAGGGTGAATAATATTTCATTGTATGTATATACCATACTTTTTTTTTAATTCAATTATCTATTGATAGACATTTAAGTTGTTTTCACCTTTGGCTATTGTGAATAATGCTACAATGAACATGGGTATGCAAATACCTCTTCAAGATGCTGTTTTCAATTCTTTTGGATATATACCCAGGAGTGAGATTGCTGGATCACATGGTAGTTCTATTTTTAATTTTGTGGGGAACCTCCATACTGTTTCCATAATGGCTACACCAATTTACATTCACAGCAACCATGTACAAGTTTCCAATTTCTCCACATCTTTACCAACATTTGTTATTTTTTTTCTAAATTATTATGTTGGTATGTGTGTGTGTGTGTGTGTGTGTGTGTGTGTGTTTAAAATAATGGCCACCATCTTAACAAGTGTGAGATTGGTTATCTTTTTTTTTTTTTTTTTTGCATGCACAGTTTTGCATCTTGCAGGAATGGGGCAAGATCCTTAAAGGCAAGAAAGACAAAGCACCAGTGTGGACACAAAAGAATTTGGAGGCTTTCTTGTCTTTGGAAGGGATTAGTGTTTGCTTTTCTGGTTTCTCACTTTAGAGCATATTTATTTGTTAAAGGAAACATGTTCACTTATTTCTGATTAGAATCTGTTGCACTCCAGAGGTTCATGTACTAATGGGAACCGGGCTTTCCAATGAGAGAAAACTGGGGAGGAGCGCTGGGAACAGCTACTGACTGGCCCAGCCTGCCTCAGAGATCATTGTCTGATGACTGGTATTTGACAGTCTTTTCAATTTAATGGGCCTGCTCCTGCTGGTGAGAAATGGACATTAGTGGTTCACAAACCAGGTAACTGATGAGCTATATCACAGAGGCCCTAAAGGATGAAAGCACTCAAAAAGTGAGCTCTTCCATTTCTTTAATTTGGCAGATCAGCCGGTACTCCATTAGCAAAGCACACTTAGATCTTGGTCTCGTTAATAAGGTTCTCTGTGTGTCATAGATGAAGGACTAAGAAGGCTGATTCATCTAGTGCTCCTGGGAGTGCTATCACAGGTCAGAACTATAATGCCTTTCACAGTACATATCCCACCACTGTCATGCTTCAGCTCTAAACACTCAGGGGGACCAAAAGTCCATTCCCTTCCAAATTTTGCAGGTTCATGCTCAAACCACTAAAAACATGCTGAAATGTAAGCGGACATGCATATGCTGGTATGATTTAGAATTATTGTGCCAGAAGCCATTTAGGAAGTGAAGCTCTCATTCTCATACTTGGAAGAAACTTAGCAGAGGACACAGTGCAGAAAAGAACACCTCCAGGGTAAATTCCTGGCAGGTGCAAAATGCTCATTTCAGTAGTTGGGTCACTTTCGACTTAGAGCGACTATGAAAGAAATAAATGATATGGCTTATATTCTACATAGCAGGCAAGAGCTCTGATCTAAAAGAAAGGTATGAAAGGAGCAGCTTGTGGTGCCCTGAATGTTCCTTCCACCAGAACATGTGGTCATCAGTTTTTGAAATCTGCTTTCTCAGATCTCCATGGCTGTTGGAATAGATGGTGAGAAACAGGGTTTCCAAAAGATACAAAGCATTTTCATTTGGCTTGAACTAAACACAGGCGAGGCAAGTGAGATTTCATCTGGGCTCCCCCACATCCTCTGCTGCTTTTGGATTCTGACAAGCATATTTTGCTGATCGCCTTTCCCCATGTTAGAATTTGTGAGTGCTTGAGGCAAAATTTCATCCAGATGTCGCTGAATCCTTTACAATTACAAAAAGGGTATGAGGGCTTTTTAATGTTCCTGACAAACTAAAAAACCTTTGCCAACCCCTTTCTTCTGACTCAGAAGCAGAGGACACCACAAGCTCCAGCAGGTCATGACCTCTTTTCAGACTTAGAAGTTGTGTATTCATGGATTTGTACTTGGTTAGGCAGTTGTATTGCCTATTCACAAGGCTGCCCTTGGTTTCAAGGTATGGGTTCAAATGGCAAGTGAAGGAATTAATTCCACATGCGTTTTCCAGATGCAGACAGGAGGCTCCAGCAGCTGGTATCCTGGTTTTACGTGCATTCCAGATTTGGGAGTCACAGTAGGCCAGCATGAGGATCTGCAGAGAGGAGTGTCCTGAGAACCACGTACTTGTTTGCTGTCTACGTTAAGTGCATCTATCTATGTCTTTATGTCTTTCTCATGTGAACTAGGATGAGGGAGTCAGAGATTTGTTTGCAGCTGGGAAGCAATACAGCCACAAATCTCAAGCCCTCTTATGAGGTCTGGCACTTGCCACAGAAATTCTGATTCCAGTGATCTGAGGATGGGGACAAACTGATTATATCATTTGCAACGCTAAGCATAAAATGAAAATGCATGTCCTCTGTTCAAAAATTACTATAAATTTTAACATTTTAATAGCAAAACATTTAAACCAAGTACATGGAATCCTTTTAAAGATAAATACACAGGTCACATTCTCATGAAGGTGGCTCTTTCTACAACAATCTTCCAACTTCTTGGAGGATGTTCTGTCTATATTTTTGGTCATATCCTATTATATTGCTCCCTAGGTAGAGGGTCTTTCATTTAGGTTTGTGGCCCTGGAGGAAAGGCATGGCAGGGTTCACCACAGGCCTTACGTTCCTAATCAACTAGTAAGCTCAGCCAGACTGAGATGCTCTCCTGGTCACACAACCTTTTGGTTTAGTAGGACTTCTGGGGTTTCCCATGAAGCGCTCACTTTCTGGCATCCATTGGTTGCTTACTCACCCAGGATGCATCACACTGCATAAGACTTTAAAAAGCAGAGCAAAGCATACCATAAACAAATTCAAAAGACAACTGGGGAGAGTGCATTATAACCTAGACCATTCATATCACTAATATATAGCCTCTTACAATTTTTAAACAAAAGACCCAAAACCTGATAGAAAAATGTGAAGACAGGAGCAGATAATTTATAAGAAAGATGTAGCACTGCTTCTAACCATATTAAAGGATGTTTAAAGCACATGAGCAGACAATTCACAAGAAAGATATAGAACTAGACTGTAACTATCCTAAAAATATATTTAACTTCACAGAGGTAAGAAAAATAAAATTAAAGTTTCCTTGAAAAATCAGAACTGACCCAAAACTGGCACAGTTTTTAGAATTAGCAGACAAGGACATTAAAATAGTTATAATAACAGTATTCCATGTATTCCATGTATTCCATGTGCTCAAAAATGAAGTAAAAACATGAAAATTATAAAATAGACATACTAATCTTACAGAGATGAAAACTATAGCATCAGATGATGAATACAGTGGAGACAATCAATGTCATATTAGGCATGACAAAAGGAGAAACTTGTGCATTTGAAGACACAACAATGTAAACTACCCAGGAAAAAGCAGAGTCCATCAATATGTAAAAAGTACAATGTATCATGATCAAGTAAGATTTGTCCCCCAAGAATGTAGGATTGGTTAAATATTTGAAAATCAGTGTAATTCACTTTACTAAAAAATTAAAGCTGAAAAGACATATGCTTATTTTAATAAATGTAAAAAAAACCTCATCAAACTAGAAATAAAAAGAAAACTTCCTCAAATGGAAAATGAAGTCAATAAACCCTATGGCTAACATTACAATTTATGGTAGAAGACTGAATGCTTTACTTCTAAGATCAGGACCAATAAAAAGATGTCTGCTTTCATTATACTGAAGATCTGTCCATGAAATCAGACTTGAAAGTGATATAAAAGTCATCTAGTTTGGAAAAAAAGAACAAAACTGTTTTTATTTGTAGATGACGTCTATTTAGACTATCCTATGGACTCTACAAAAAAAAAACTACTAAAATTAATAAGTAATTTTAGCAATGTTGCAAAATATAAAGTCAATATATAAAATTCAATTAATTGCTTTTTATACCAAGATAAGCAATTGAAGATTAAAATTAAAAACTAGCACTCATAATAATATCAAAATATGAAAAATTTAGGGATAAATCTGATAAATTATATGAAAGGTAACAACACAAAAAAAAACATGAATAAAAGATTCAAACAGGAGCTTCACCAAAAAAGATATAGAGTATACAGATGATGAATAAGCACTACACACCTTAAACATGACTAAAATGAGGGAACACATAACAGGTGTGACAAGGATATGAAGAAATTGGAACTTTTATACTTTGCTGGTGGGAATACAAAATGGTACACCTCACTGTGGAAAACACTTTGGAAGTTTCTTAAAAAGTTAAACAGTGTGCTATCATATGACCCAGCAAATCCACACCTAGCTATATGCCAAAAATATGTGAAAACATATGGTTACCCAAAAATTTGCACATGAATGTTTATAGCAGCATTATTTATAATAGCCCAAAGTAGAAACAACTCAAATGTCCATCAACTGATTTATAAATAAACAAAACATACTATAGAGTATTATAAAAACAGTGGACTTCTGATACAGGCTACAATATACTATAGCTCTGAAACAATTATATTAATTGAAAGAAGCTAGACACAAAAGGCTACATATTGCATTATTCCATTTAAATTAATAAATATGTTTGGAATGGCCAATTTTCTAAAGACAGAAAGTAGATTAATGAATGCCAGGGGCTGAGAGAGGGGGAAATGGAAAGTGACTGCTAACTAATACAGAGTTTCTTACTGATGAAGATATTCTACGATTAGTGGTGATGATTGCACGACCTATGAATAAACTACAAATCATTAAATTGTACACTTTACGATGGTGAATTTATGGCATGTGAAATATATGTCATTAAATAAAAAAGTTTTTAGAAAACATCAAGCTAGAATTCTATGTCTAAAAGTTATCCTTCAAAAATAAAGAAATAAAGACATTCTTATATAATTAAAAACTCAAGGAATGCATTCTCAGTAGACTTGCTCTGCAAAAACTGTTAAAAAAGTTTTTCACAGAGAAGGAAAGTGATGTTGAACAAAAATAATGAACTAAAATAAAGAAATGAAGAGTGTCAGAAAATGAATAAATGAAGATAAAGTAAAATAAAATCTTTTATTTTTTATTTCTAATTAGTAAATAATAAATAATTGTTCAAAGCAATAATAGTAACACTGTATTGAGTGTTTATAGCAAATTAATAAGTTAAATAGATGACAGTAATGTCACAAGAGACAGAATGAAGTAGATGAGAATATTCTGCTATATAAGCTAAGTGCATATTGTGTTATTTGAGGGTGGATCTATATTATTTATTGTAAACCACAATGCAACACTAAAAATGTTTACAAATGAATTATAAATTTCATATCAAGAAAAGGGATAAATTGGAATAATATTAAATGCTCAATTAAAATTGGAGAACAGGGAAATAAAGGGAAAAATACAAAAGAAAATTGGAAAGAATGGATAGAAAACAGTTACAAAGATGGTAGATCAATAATCACTCTAAATGTAAATTGTCTAAATATACCAGTTGAAGGCAGAGGTTGTCAGAATGGGGTTTTTAAAAAAGAACAAGACCAAAGTGTATGTCGTGTACAAGAAACCCACTTTAATTATAAAGATTCAAATCACTGAAAAGTAAAGTTGAAGAAAATTATGTCATGCCAACACTAATTTAAAGAAAGTTGGAGTAGCTATAGTAATTTCAGACAAAATATACTTCAGAATAAGGAAGACTAATAGAATAAAGAAGGACATTACTTAATGATAAAGAAGTCACTTTTACAAAAACACATAGCAATCCTTAACATTTATGCACCTAACAACAGAGCATCAAAGTATATGAGGTGAAATCTGTTAGAACTGAAAGGAGATATAGTCCACTGTTACAGTTGGACACCTCAACCCCTCTATGTCATTAATTGTTAGATCCGGCAAGCAGAAAATCAATAAAGATATAGATGCCCTGAACACTGCTATCAATCAACTTGACCTAAATGACATTTATAGCATAATCCATCCAACAACAAAATACACATTCTTCTGAGGTTCACATGAAATGTTCACCAAGATAGACCTCATTCTATGTGATAAAACATATTTAAACAAATCTAAAAGAATAGAAATCATGTAAAGTATGCTCTCTGACCAAAATGTAATTAAACTGAAATTCAATAATACAAAGGCATCTAGAAAATTCTCACATATTTGAGAATTAAACTGTACACTTCTTAATAAAGCATGGGTTAAAAAACAGATATCAAGAGAAAGTTAAAAATATATTGAACTAAAATAAAAATATAACATAAAACTTTATGAAAGAACTAAAATAATGCTTAGAGGGGCATTTATAGAATTATTAGAAATAAAGAATGATCTAAAATTTATAACCCAAGCGTCTACTTTAGGAAATAGAGAAGGAATAACAAATTAAACCAAAGTAAACGTAAGAAAGAGAATAATAAAAATTAGGCCAGAAATCAATGAAATTGAAAAAAACCAATAGAGAAAATCAAGAAAATAAAAAGGTGCTTTTTTGAAAAGATCAATAAAATTGATAAGTCTCTAGCCAGGCTAATGAAGAAAAAAAAAAGAGACACAAATTATCAATATCAGGAATGAAAAAGGGTTTATAACTACTGATCTCAAGGATATTAAAAAGATAATACTGATACAGGGAAATTATGAACAACTCTATCTATGCCCCTCATACAGTTAGTAAATGAAATGAATCAATTTCTTGGAAGGCACAAACTACATATATTCAGTTAACTAGAAATAATTAACCTAAAAGTGCTATATTTTAAAAAATTGAATTACTAGTTAAAAACCCTTCAAAATAGAAAACAGATGGCCCAGATGGTTTTCCTCACGAATGCTACCAAAAATTTAAGACTTAATACCGATTTGACACAATCTCTTTCAGAAAATAGAAGAAGGAACTCATCTTATAAGGTGATCATTGCCATAATACCAAAATTAGACAGACATTTCAGGAAAAGAAACCATATACCACTGTTTCTCATGAACACGGGTGTAAAAATTCTCAACAAAATATTAGCAAATTGAATCCAGCAATACATAAAAAAGATGATGCCTTATAACCAAGTGGCGTTTGTCTTGAAATGTAAGGCTGTTTGAACATTAATAAATCAATCAATGTAATTCATCATATTAACAGATTAAATAAAAAAGAATGTGATTATATCAATAAGTGCAGACAGTGCATATGACAAAGTTCTACACTCTTTTGTAATAAAAACCCTCAAAAGGCTAGTAATAGAAGGGAAGCTCCTTATCCTAATAAAGGGCATACATCAAGAACCTACAGCTAACATTATACCTAGTGGAGAGAGACTGAATGCTTTCCCCCTAATATAGAGAACAAGCAAGGATGTTATCTCACCACTCATTCAACATTGTACTAGAAGTCCTAGCTAGTACAATAAAATAACAAAGAGGAATAAAATGTGTAGAGATTGGAAAGGAATAGTGTCTTTATCCAAAGATACATGATTATCTATGTAGAAACCCACAAATAATTTACAAAATACTCCAGGTACTAATTAGTAAATATACCAAGTACAAATCAATATACAAAAGACAAATTCTTTCCTATATACCAACAATGAACAATTGGAGTTTGAATTAACAAAATAGTATCAAAAATAAAATAATAAGGTATTATATTAACAAAATGTGTACAGGATCTGTATGCAGAAGCTATAAAACACTGATAAAAGAAGTCAAAGTAGATCTAAAGAAATTGAGAGATAGTCCATATTAATAGATTAGAAGACTCAATATTGTAACGATGTCAGTTCTCAATTTGATCTACAGATTCAACACAATTCCCATAAACTCCTAGCAAAACCTTTTTTTGTTGATATTGGCAAGTTGATTCTACAATTTATATGTCAGAGGACCAACCAACTCTGAAAAAGAACATAATTGAAGGATTCATATTACTCAGTTTCAAGACTTTCTATAAACTGACTGTAATCAAGATAGAGTGATTGGTGAAAATAGGCAATGTAGATCAATGAAACGGAATAGAGAGACCAGTAACAGACCACACAATTATAGTCAACTGATTTTTTGACAAAGGCACAATGGCAATTTAATGGTGTGAAAGATTGTCTTTTCAACAAAAGCAGATGGAACAAAACAAAATAAATAAACCTAGACATGTATCTCACACCCTGAACAAAAAATAAGTTAAAATGGATCAAAAACCTAAATGTAAAATGTAAAACATTCTTAAAATAAGGAGATAGGTCCATAATATAACTAAAATTTCTAGAAGAAAACAGGTGAAAAATTGCATGGCCTCAGATTTGGTGATAAGCTTTTACATATAACACCAAAAACATGATTCATGAAATAAAAAATGAATAAGTTGGACTTTAGATTAAAAATGTTTACTGTAAAAGACACTGCTAGGAAAAGCAAAAGATAAACCATGATTCTGATAAAATATGCAAAGAACTCTTAAAACTCAATAGTAAAAAAACAAACAACACAATTTTAAAATATGCAAAAAAATTTTGAATAGACTAGAAGCAATGACACCCCCATAGCAACAAGCATACCTAGCACCCAGAACTTGGTTTCTAATTCCATTATCCAAAAGAAGAAATCAAAGCTCCTTAGAGAAATGGCACATTCCAGGCCTTGGGAAAGAAATATACAAGATCAGCCTGGAGTATCTTGTAGTGCCAAAAATTAAGGATGTGCTCAGAAATACAAAATAATGTATTAGTATTGATTTTTTAGTTTTGATAAATGTCTCATACTAATGTGTCAACAATAGAAAAAATTGGTGTGGAATACACAAAAACTCTTTGTACTATCGCTACATTTTCCTATAAATCTTAAACTATTCTAAAATCAAAATAATTTAAAATACACAAAAGTAATTATAACTATGTTTTTTATGTTCAAAAGTGGCTAGGACACTTATAATTCTCATCCTCATTTTAGAGGTGAGACAACCAAGTCTTTGAGAAGTAACTGAAGAGTGCAGTCTTATAGAGGCTTGTCCACGTGGGACTAGGATTTCTCACCACATCTTAATGATTCCACAGCTCATAATTCTCCTGCCTCTATCTGAATTAAAGGAAGCCATGTGGTAGTGAAATGTTACTGTATTATAAGCCATGTTTTCTTTGCATGTTTGGATTATGATGGTTATATTTCTGTTTGATATTTTTTCTTTTCTGGGTTTCCTAATCTAGGAAATTTCTAACAGATAATACTTGAAGAGACCACATTAAAGAAAAGATAGCTTTTTGCACAGGATAAAGCTTTCATCCTTATTTATATTCCCAGCAGAAGATAAATAAATAGTGATGTGGACACAAGTACAAATTGACCAAGATGTATGACCCAGAGGTTACTCTCTGTGACCCACCTGGACCATTCTCCATTCAGGAGGTACTTCTGGCTTCAAAATTTTCTTCTTTCCACATCTTACCACTTAATATAATCTTCTCAAAAGGAAAGGGAGTTTATGGCTCCAAAGTCTTTCTTTACTCTAAGTATTGAGTGGTTCCACTTATCCCATTTGTGATTCCTTATCCCAGAAGAGAGGAAGCAGTGAGTATGAAAGACAACTTGGCCTCTCTCAGAATTGTTCTTAATTGTGTGTCTTAGAGAGTTACTATATCATCACCTCTCTTTACCCCTCCAAGCACTCAACTGAGTGAGCTGAGATGGGATAAAGGGAGAAGAGGTGGAAAAATGTGTAAGCAGAGACTTGCCAGGGCAGGTGATGTCTTAATCTTACCTTAACCTTCTTTCTCCTTACCTCATGACACTCATCAGAGCCATCATTATCACATTCCCATCATTGTCCTTGCTCATACTTCCTGTATTACTTACTGCAATGCACCTTCAAATTGCCCCTCATTTACAGATGAGCAAACTGAGGCTGAGAGGTAAAATGGCTTACTCAAGATTACACAACTAATAAGAGAGACAGAATTAAGATACTCTAGCAGATGGGCTGAGGGCAGAAAGTTGAAGTACAATATATGCCTCTTGGCCTTGATTTCCTCAATGAAGTAAGAACACAGGAAGGATTTAGGTATGATGAGATTTGGTAAATGGGAGAGCCAGCTTGTGTAAAATATCAGATATCCAGGAGTCTCTTTGTCACTGTCTTCCATAGCTCAGGCATGTGTGCATGTGAGTCAGAGTAAGTGGTACAGGAGCAGACACTCCTGGCTCATTTACCTTTACCTCCTAGATTCAAAAGAGATAGGGGGTTGGAAACCATTTAAATCAGTTGTTTGGGAAAGCCACTAGTGATTATGTAATATTTTTCACTTTTCAGGTGATTTTATTGGCACTTGTACAGACAGCTTGAGGCCAGGCCTCCAGGCCTTTAAATATATAGGCAAGGAAGTCAGTGTTTTCATTAATTACACAGGGATGAAGGAGAGGAGATTGTTTTTCCAGTCCAAATTATACAGTCTGAACTGTCCAAATGTAAAAGACATTGCCAATCCTCTGGACATGGTAGCCTGGGTTTGTCTGTGTGAGTTGTAGCGCCTATATAAGTCCCCACAATGAAATTATTGCCTCCCTGCTAGCCAATCTGTATTGTGAAATATTTTGTCACTTAAACACCTTTTTTGTGTGGGGGGGGTGCGAATACATTACTTTCCTGAGCTGAAAAATACTGTTGATCTACTCGACATCTGCCACCGACATTTGTTTTAACTACCATAGAATCATAATTCAATGAAAGCCTAGTAACTTGACTTAAAAGGTGATTATGGCAACTCAGCTGAGTTTTGAGTTCCTTTTACTTCATACAATTACACTGCTATTTAGTAGGCATTTAAATGGAAAAGGGTGTTTATCAAGTGAATGTAAAAAAAATGCTATGTGCTAATCTGGCCAAAGAAAAGGTGAGTTTTATGTTAAATGTACACATACTTTATATATCTGTGAACAACAGACAATGTTTAAAATACAGTTTTATGGAAGTTGAAAATGTCCATCCATGTAGAAAAAATTTCTTATCTCAGGAAGGGAAAACTATGAAATAACCAGGTTGTGTTATGGACCCCAAATGCTGAAGGGCCCGTGTTACTGCTCATCATAGTTGATTAGATGAGCTTCTCGCCTTGCTGCTAGGCTTTGATCAAGGAGTATCTCAATGACCATCATAATGGTTCAAAGAGTAGAGACTTTTCCTCAAGTTTCTTGAATTGAGTAGGCTCTATTATCCTTTTTGGATCCACTGGAATTAGAGAGGTTCTCCTAGCATCACCACCATTAAGAAAAACAACAAACATGATGAAGCTCTGTGGAAGGCAGAATAATAGCCCCTAAATATATCTATGTCCTCAATTCAGAACCTGTGAATATGTTATCTTACATGACTAAAGGGGCTTTGTAGACATGATAAAGGTTAAAAACTTTGAGATGGGAAGATTATCCTGGATTATCCAGTTGGACTGATTCTAATCACATGAGTCCTTAAAAGCAGAGAATCTTTCCTGACTGTAGTCAGAAAGAGATGTCATGTTGGAAGAAGGGTTGGAGAGATGTGACATTGTTGATTTTGAAGATGTGGGAATGGGTCACAAGCCAAGGAATGTAGGAAGTCTCTAAAGACTAGAAAGAACAAGAAAACAGACTCTCCCCTAGAGCCTCCAGAAAATAACACAGTCTCGCTCACAACTTGATCTTAGGCTAACGAGACCCATGTTTGATTTCTGATCTTTGGAACTGTAAATGTAATAAATTTATATTGTTGTAAGCCACTAAGCTTGTGGTAATTTTCTACAGCAGCCATAAAAACCAATAGGAGCTCAGATATTGATCAACAATAGCCTGGTCAGGCAGCATAAAGGGATATGGTCTGCCTAGTGGAAATAAATTCTGTAATGAGCAAAGTGGAGGTCAGTCTAGCGACCAGGATTATGTGGTTGGGATAATGCTGATGAAGTGTTCTGAATAAACAGACTCCATCTAATTGTTTGTTTTGGCATTTGACTTTCAGAACCACCACAACTTTTCTAGGCTCAACTGGTCCCTTGCCCATGCAGTTTCTGAGTTAGATATACTTACATCGATAAGAAAGAAAAATTTAAAGACAGCAGGGGATGGATAGGAAGCAGAAGTAAGAGTGTGCTGCCAAAATGTTTTTGGCTAAATTCAGAATATTTGAGCTTGCAACCTTTATGAAAAAATTTTAGAGTTTTAATGGCTTAATCTTAAAGAGTAGTTTCATAATATACATCATCTTTTCTCCATTGGTTTCAAATTGATACCCAAAGTGGTTGATGTATATACATGTGTACACACACACACACAGACACACACACACAGACACACACACACATGCCTACCTGAAAAATTGTGTAAAATTGATCTTTGGCTTCATTCTGAAAAGGACAGAAAACACATATGAGAAGCTACCTAGAGTGTGGGCTTAATGGACTATAATTTTCTCCAATTTTGCCCAAATGAGATTCCTTTCTTTAAAAATCCCATTAGAATCTTTTTCCTAACATGTTTGTATGTGTGGTTGGATTATTCATTCTCTATTCACAGAGCTATTCTAATCTAATATGTAACAAGAGTCTAAAAGCTAATCAATAATGGAACACAGATCTGCCTATGAAAGTTCCGTGCCTCCTCAGAGAGGAAGCTTCATGGGAGAGTGAGCCTCCAAGGGCAGTTCCAACTTTATATTTATTTTATGATGATTCAACTCCATGTGTAATTCTTTGTGTTGTCACTTCCAATTATTTTTGGAACAAAAACGCCAGGGAAATGAGTTACTCATTCCAAAAAGCACATTCATATTTGATAAATAGCTTACAGATTAGAGAGAAGATGTTTACTGAAACCAAGATTCAAAGCTCTTTCTTGGGGATTAGACTAAAGCTCTAGATAAAGGATGACAAATCTGCATTGCCCAGATCATCTGAAGTTAATAGTGCAGGGCTGGGAAGAGTTGCATATGAAGACACTTCCCCAGAAAATAGCATTAAGACAAGGCTTTCGATAGGGTTCTGTTCAGATATAAAACCCTAGGAGAGCTGCAGCCAACTCCTAACTTCATGTTCAATATATTAGTCAGAGAACAGAGTAGGCAGGAGCCTTTTCTGGCTTGAAGGGTGGGAACCCACTTCCACCTTTACTGTCCTGTGTATAAAACACCTGGCCACCCAAAGCATCATACTTCTCTGTCCTGAGTCATCAGTTCTCCCATTTCAATTTTAGGGCACAGCAGAGGTCTGGGAACAAAGAAAATTATGTCTCCATGCCCGTCAAAGAAATGAAAAGTTTCTTCTTACCTATGTGCTTTTATTCGTTTATTTAGCTATTAGTTTGTCTTAGTCCTTTTAGGCTGTTATAACAAAATGCCACAGGCTGGGTGGCTTATAAAGCACAGAAATTTATTTCTCTTAGTTTTAGTTCTGGAGGTTGGAAGTCTGAGATTAGGTTGCAGCAGATGCTATGGTGATGGTGAAGAAGTGTAGTGGTTGAGGCTCAGTTAGTGCAGCAAAATTCTCTGTACTGAGTCATAGCAGTACTTTCTCTGACATCTTTCAGCCACATTTATTGTGGCCTACTAAGTACAGAGCGGCATAGCCAATATAAAGACCGGGGGGGGGGCAGATTCAGCACTATTCCTGAACAATGTTGTGCTATAGTCCCTTGAGGCTCCAGGACCTAGTTGTTGACTGACTGAATCATGTCCAAGGGTAGCAATTACTAAAGACACTCACCTTTTCCTATGTAATATAAGCTACAAAAGGAACTTCAGGAAGGTCATTGAGCATTTCCTTTTTTGAGCACCATATTCAAATAACAATAACAATATTAGCAATAGCAATAATCAATTAAGAATATAATGAATTCTAGGAACTGTGCTAAGTGCTTTACATATATTATCTCATTAATCCTCACAGCAACTTTATGAGCCCAGTCCTGTTATTCTCCATATTCTACAGATAAGAAAATTGAAACTCAAGGAAAAATGAGTTTTCTCATATCACACTACCAGTAAGTGGAAGGGCTGACATTTAAATCTAGAGCTTTTTGACTCTAGAAGCCATACTCTCAAATACTGCACATTATTGTCCTCCCCAGCTAAGACTACATCTTTGCTGAGAACAGGAACTCAACCAGAGGTTCTCTCAAGACCTGAGCCAAGTGAGTACATGGCAACTAACAGACTGATCCAGTGGAAAGGTTGGATGGAACCTGCCTCTGCTGAGTACCATGGAAATCTCTCCATGCTCCATTCATCCCAAAGACTACTAACACTGGTAGGGATGGAGGTTTGCTATAGCCAAGCACTGGGGGATCATAGTCTTCACTCCATGGGGCCACTCTTTGCCTTTAAATGACTTTTATTGTTTAACAGCACAGATTCAATTTAAATGGAAAGATAATATCTTACATGTTTAAGGCCTGTTATAAGACTGATGATCTTTATCTCACACAGAATAAATACTATAACGGTTATTGAACACATTGATCATTACACTATGGCTATGTCTTCCCAATTAAGCAATTGGCATCTTATGTTGCTAATAATATGCTAATGTGGAGAAAAGCTTTTAAAAACAGAATAAGGGGCAAAGTGAGATTCATTCATGAATTCCAGGTGCATCTGGCTGCAATTTCATGTTGTGCTCAGAAATCAGCAATACTGTGGACATCACTTCAAAATAATAGCTTTACATTTGATCAGGATTATATCAAAATGCCATTGTTTATATGTAAGCTTTTAAAAATTGTGGTAAGCAACATATAACATAAAATTTAGTATTAATCATTTTTAAGTGTACAGTTTAATAATATTAAATACATTCATACTGTTGTGCAACCATCACCACTACCCATCCCCGTAACTTTTCTTCTTGTAAAACTGAAACTCTGTACTAAGTCATAACTCTCTATTTCCTCTCTCTGTAGCTCCTGATAATCACCACTCTTATTTTCTGTCTCCATGAATTTGACTGTTCTAGGGACTTCAGATAAGCAGAATCATATAGTATTCATCTTCTTGTAATGGACTTATTTCACTTAGCCTAATGTCCTCAAGGTTCATCCATGTTGCTCACATCCCAGAATTTTCTTTTTTAAAAGGCTGAATAATATTACACTACACACACACACACACACACACACACACACACACACCACATTTTGTGTATCCATTCGTTTATGCACATTTGGGTTGCTTTCACCTCTTGAATATTGTAAATAGTGCCGCTATAAACATTGATTTACAAATATTTCTTTGAGATCTTGCTTTAAATTCTTTTGGATATATATCCAGAAGTGGAATTGCTGGATCATAGCGCAATTCTATGTTTAAGTTTTTGAGTAGCTGCCATACTGTTTTCCATAGTGGCTGCAGTATTTTGCATTCCCACCAACATGGGTTCCAATTTTGCCACATCCTCACCAAAACTTGTTATTTTCTTTTTTTCTTCTTTTTCTTTTTTTTTGTATAGTAGCTACCCTAATGGGTATGAGGATATTTATGTATTTTAAAATTTCATCTTTGCTCTGTAATCATTTCTTAACATATTAAATATTTTCTTTACATATCAAATGTGGTCTATCTTATAGAATTTCACCAAATCAATGAGGAAAAACACAATCTGTTTATACATGGCAGCAGTGTACTCTGGGAGTCTTGGTGTGCTTGCTTTGGAAGAAGGCCCTAGTAGTTGCTTTTTAAAAGCTTTATACCCAGTGCAAAAGTCTCCCTTTTGATGCCTCCTATAAATGTCTAGGAAGAGGTAGTAACTTTCCCCTCTGTGTTGCATGGCATTATATTGTTATTTGTATACATGTCTGTTTCTCTCCTCTAGCCTATGAGAAGCTTGAGGCATTTTTCTAGCACCTACTAGATCTGAGCCCACTGCTCAATGTTGAGGGTTGGTCCTTCTTAATTTATCTTAAGACATGCTTAGCTCTGTGCTGTTTCTGATTGTATCTCACAGCACAGTATAGCTGATAAACATGTGAGCTCTGGAATCAGGTTGCCTGGGCTTGAGTTCCAGTTCTGTTATAATTTGCTTTGTGACCTCACGCAAGCTACTTCCCCTCTCTGAGCCTCGGTGTTATCTGTTAAATAAGGATGATAGCATCAACCTCATAGCCTTGTTGTAAGAAGTAAATGAGCATATATAAAATGCTTAGAAGTGTGCCTAGGGTACAATAGACACCCACACATATTAGCTCTTAGTGTAGCTATAAGGATTGCCATTAGTATTACATTCCATTCAAGTTCAAAGTGTGTGGGTAGTCCATGGTAGCTGTGCTCTACCCTGAATTCCAGAGTCTATTCCTAGACAAGGTGGATTCTTAGACAATTATAAGTAGGCAGGTGGACTTAAAGGGGGCAGGAAAGAGTAAAGGGGACCTGAATTCCCTCTAAACTGACATTTGAGTCTACTGTTTAGGAAGTGCAGATCTTTGAGCCAGTGCTCCTGTGTCCTTGTCAAGATTGCTTTTGCAAAGACTGTAGATAGTCTGGGAGCTAAAATAGAACAAGGCTGAGACATTCTCTAGAGAATAAAACAAAGCTTGTTAAGATAATTGTCTAGATTCCTAGCGTACTTTGGGTAATTTTCCAGTTGTTATTCCGGAGTCCCTAGAAAATTGCTGTAAGTTTTATTTAAATGCTCCAGCCATGTTTCTATTATCCTATGGAGTACTAAAGGACAGAGTCCTGTGTCCACACTCTAGCCAGAATGATTGATAACAGCACGGGCCCACCAATACCACCATGCCTGCTCTACACTTCCAATAAGGCCAATGTGTAAGCCACATCAGGAATCTGTGAGGAAGTCATATGATGAATGGGGCTTTTGGTTTCATGTCAAGGCATAGATATGGCTTGGAGAGTCAACTTTCTCACCTGAAGGGTCTCCTTTTAGCATGAAGATCGTCTTACTCAGCTCGGGCTGCTATAGCAAAACTATTATACACTGGATTGGCTTAAACAACATAAATGTATTTCTCATAGTTCTGGAGGCTAGAAGTCCAAGACCAGGGTGCCAGCATGGTTAGGTTCTGGTGAGAGCCCCTTTCTTGGTTCGTAGACAGTTGGCTTCTTGTTGTGTCCTCACAGGGAAGAAAGAGATCATCTCTTTAGTGTCTCTTCTTGTAAGGGCACTAATCCCATCACGAGGGCCCCACTCTCATGACCAATTATCTCTCAAAGGCCTCACCCGTAAATAACGTGACATGGGGAATTAAGGTTTCAACATATCAATTTGAGGGGCAATAAAAATATTTAGTCCATAGCAGGGATTGCCAAACTTGAAGGATATAAACTTTATTTTATTAAGGAAGGTAGTAATTTTCTTAAAGTAGTCAGAGCCATCAATATGAGTTTATGGATGAAATTTCATTTGGAACTATTTAATCCTATGGTGACAGGATTGGCCTATAAGACTATCTGGCTGATCTGTTTCTTATTTTCTAGCCAGAGAAACCAAGGTCCAGAGAAGAGAAGCCTTGTTCTCAAGCTCAAAGCTAGAGAATAGTAGAGATGGGATGAAGAACCAGGCCTCTTGCATGGTCTCTTCTCTACTCAGACTTGTCCCTGGCCCTACAAAGAAGGTAGAGAGAGATCAATTTATATCATCTTGGTCAGCTATTCTCAATTGGAGAAACATGGACTTTTGTGCTTGTAACCCACAGAACTTTTGTAAGAACTCTATTAGTTCACATGGACACTTATCTTTGAGTGAAGATTAAATAACAAAGACAAAAATATGTAGTTAAAATCCTGATTTTTTATATGTAGTTAAAGTAACCTTTTTTTCCCACTGATTCTCCTATCCTTCTGTTACTCAGCAAGCAGCCTATTTTCCCATATTCACATTAATTTGAGCAGTGATTTGGACATTGGGGGAGAGGCATAGATAGTCTAAATTTGCATAAAATCCTAACATAATGCCCAGAACATCATAATAATGATAAACAACATTTCTTGAAGCCTTCCTTTGGCAAGCATATAGGAATTTACATACACTAACTCATTTAATTCTCATGACAACCTTATGTGGGAGGTGAGCCCTATTATCTCCATTTTGCAAATTAGGAAACTGAGGCAAAAAGAGTTTAAGTAATTTATCCTAAATTTGCATAGCTGATAAATTATGTTGCACATGATAAATTCTCAATAACATGTAATATTATTATATAATTGTTATTAATAATATTATCACTAAAATTTTGAAGCAAGATATTAAAACTAAAGGGTTCCTTGAAGACTGCATCCAACCCCTTATTTTCCTGATGTAGAGACTGAGACACAGAAAAGCAATGGCTGGGACAAGGTGTCCCTGAGGGTGAGTGTCAGAGCCAGGACATGAAACCAGGATGCCTGACTCTCAGATGGGTATATTGAGCTTTTTAATCCCTCAGACACCCTTGTGTCAAAGGACAGATTTTGATATGAAGCCTTTTGAAGTCACTTTATATCCCTTCTCCTCTTGCTTGTTTGGGGGCAAAATTGTCTTAGGACTGAGGCTGGATTAGAAAACACTTTATAAAATTCCTTAGCAAGAGTGCTGAAATGACTGTGTCAGGAATCTCTTGGAAATGAGAGTGGAAAAGGCACTTTTTGTTCACTCATGAGTGATTAAGAGAAATGGTGACCAGAAAGATTTAGTCGTGCATTTGTTTTCAAAAGCCCTTTTATTTTTTTAATTTTCTTAATGTCAGGATTTTTTCCTCACTGGCCCCTGCATATGGGCTCTGTGATTTGAATGGAATCCACTCTTAGGCCTGGCGTCCTCAGGGAAGAGCTGTCTCTGTGCCTTTCCAGACAATGCCGACCTTGTGTGAGCCAGGGGAATGGAAATGCAAGGCTCTCACTGAAGGGCTGCAGTGCTTCTGGGACCAGCAGGTGATCAGCAGTGACAGAGATGAAGAAGGCATGAGCAGTTTACCCTTCACAAATATGGATAATTACACAGAACGCAAAGCTGTAGAGAGATTAAGAAAGTTCAGCAGGAGTCTTGGGAGCTTTCCAAACTTTGGAGGATTTATCCAAAATGAACCTTTACCCTTTTTCAGTTCATCCTCAGCTAATAAAAAGAAATCAATTGCAGTTATAATCCTGAAGAGTCCTCCAAGAAAGAAGCCATCAGAGAGAACAAATCTTGAGCCGTATCTGTCCTTGGAAAACTGGATCTAAATACAGAAAAATGCTCATTCTCTTTAGACAATATTTTTCTGGCAAATTGCTTTCCTACTCTCCATACATGTAAATACTTTGTATTTTCATGGGGGAGAAATTTCTCCCACTTTAGAGATGAGGATAAAGCACTGCTACCATGTGCTTCAAGGGACAGCATTAAGATTAGATTCCAAACTTTGGATCAAGCACAGATACAGGATACACTTCAGCATAAGACACACTTCTCTAGGCCAACGTCACAGCAGGATGGGAAGAGTCTAGTGTTTTCTCTGAACAGTCCAAGGAAACAAGAGGATGTCACTCGAGTAGCGAGGCCTGGGCTCCCATCTCAGACCTATCACTTTCTGGCCATGTCACTTAACTTCTAGGAGTCCCAGTTTTGCAAAAGAAAAAAAAAAGATTCTGATATTACTAATAAGATCATTGCTGTTAATATATGTCCTGACCCGCGGGACCTAGTTATTCGTGGGGGCGAGGAGGATCCAACCTGAGAAAAACGGGCGAGAAGAAGGAGCGGAGGCAAGACAGTATTCTGATCAAGCCTCAAAATTTTATTGCAAAATGGGGATACATATATACAGAGAGGGAGGGGCTAGAGAGATACTTGTAGGCAGGGGATTGGCTGCCAGGGAAGGGGTGGTATAGCGCGGCACATGCTGATAGGGGCGCTTAAGTGGGGTAGGGTGCCATAAGGGGGTAGGCGGTATAGGCATCTTGGCGCGCGCGGGCTTTGTCTTGGTGCGCGCGGGCTTTCAGCTAATCTCCAGGAAGTGAAGTAGGAGCCGTGGCCATTTTGTTTCTCCATTATGTGGCTCCCGACAAATATAAGCCAAGTAGTGAACATCAGTCAGGTGCTACTATGAGCTGGACATTTTTCTCAGTACTTTTCCTGAACTATATCATTGAATCCTGCCTGTATTCCTACAAGGAAGGTGATATTAAGTTGAATCACACAAAATTACAAATATTTGGCCATTTTTGACTTACAAAATGGCAGTTTCATACAGTGCAATCTAATATGGCACATTTTACAGATGAGAAAACTGAGGCATATAAAAACTAAGTTACTTAGATCCCAAACTTATACATTATAGAAGTAGTAAGAAGCAATATCTACGTCCTAAAGCTGTTTTAAGGATTACCTGCATCATCGCAGGTAAAATACTTAGCATAGTACCTAATAAGAGTAATCACTTAATAAATAATTAGCCATTATGTACAAAACTTTATTGAGGACTGGGCTAGCTACATAATTTGTGAGAACCAGTACAAATTTAAAATATAAGGCTGTTCAAAAGTTGGTGAAAAGGTGCCATTAAAGTTACAAAAATATAAAACTTTTTCTTGTTTCCACCATCTCTCTCTGGGCCTATCTTGGTGATTTTTATTTGATGTTTAATGTTACACACACTTAAGAACAGAGATACTTTCTAGAAAATTATAGATCTTCAAAGGTGCCCAAGAGGACCCATGAGGCCCACCAGCTGCCAGATTGCTCCTGCTGCCAGCTGCCAGATGGCCACAGTGCTTGATGTCAGGGAAGTCAAGCTAGGTATTTTTCTTTCCCACTAGACCACCACCCCAACCCATGGCATATAGGAGACTTCCACTCCAGGGCACTCTCGATACTTGGCTCAGGGTATATATAAAGCTTACCACAGCCTTTTTGCTGAATGTGTGGTGATGCTGCCAGCCTGAGGCAGAGACAGCCTCTGCAATGTCCCACCCTGACACTTTGTAGTATATGCATTCCTAATTCTGACCCTTCCCATGCCTGTTCCAGAGCCCTTGCCAAGGGCAGAGGGCCCTATTGGTCTCTTGGAGGTGACATGGAGGGAGAAGCCAAGTGGTACACAGGAGTACCAGGGACAGGAGGACAGGTAGCTGAGAACCAATCCCAGGGAAGTGAGTGGGATGGGAGATGAGCTGGTGCCCCCAGCCTTACTATCCTACCAGACTTCACTTACAAAACATAAAGTCAAAGATAAAATTATTTCAAATTTCAATATAGAGCATTTAACCAAGCCCAGAGCCCTTCTGAGCTTGGCGTCCCAGGCTGCTATGATGGCCACATGCCCAAGACTGAACACCTCCTTGATCTTGTACCAGTCGCTGAAGTGACCACAGAGAAGACTCAGAGCCTGCCCAGAGAAGAGGCAGCACAGCTCAGTGATTTGGTGACTAAACACTGTGTGAGCCTCAGGGCCCCAGAGTGGATCTGGCATGGAAATAGTGCTAAGAAGAGGCCATATCAGAGGGGAGAAAAGAGCATTTGTCTCCCTCTCTGGCCTTCCCCAAGCCATCATGCTGCATTCCAGGCCAAACTCCCTTCCAACACTCCCCAGCCCTGCCACCCCCACCCGTCTACTCCAGGCTTCTTACATTTACTTAGACTCTCCTCCCCAGGCACATACCAAAAGTATATCTTTGAATTGCGGTTTGATTTAAATTCTTCTTTTTCATATAATTCCTATGACAAATAATTGAATTCCATACTTTGGATTTTCAAACCATAGAAAAGAGGGCCATTCTCTTCTCTGGCAATGGCTCCTGGTCCTCTCAGTAGGTCTCATCTTGGTACTCTATTCAAAAGATGAGCAAGACAGACATTCACTGTGGAATTTAGCTAATTAATACAGTAAAACATTTGAAGATATATAATGTGCTACATTAATTCTACATTCCATTATTACTAATAAATGCTCAACCCTTTGCACATTGGAATATCCAGAAAGGGACATTTGATTCATGATGATTCAAGAGTGATTTAAAATGTTGACCCTAGCTCTAAGCATAGCTAGAGTTTTATGTGCATCATATAATGCAATAATCGCTATGGTAACCGCTCATTTATATTAATTAGAGGAGTAAATAGAGTTCCATAATATATATTCCAGACTAACGCCAAGAGCAAAAGTAAGATCTCCCCATTGAAAGGTTTAATTGATGCACTTGCCTTGTAGGGAAAATTTGCTTTTTTTCTTCATAGGTATATTTAGCCCATTTAAAGCAATTTTCTTTTATTCTCCCTCTCTCTTCTGCCTTGCACTGCCTCTGGGATTCCAAAACAATTAGCCATTTGTGTGGAGGAAAAGGAGGCCTGAATGCACAGCAATCCTACAATTTTTTTTTCTCTGTGAGTACTGGAGACATTTCATGAGTAAATAAGAGGAATAGATCCTTCTGAAGCCCTGGCCATTAGAACAAATCTTTTAAGCATGAAGTGTTAGAAGTTTAAGATGAAGTCATCAAGTGTTTTTAAGCCTGGCATTAGAAAGATGTTAGGGGAGGCCTATTGTCTGCTTTGGTTCATTTGAGTCTAAAATTTGTTAGGAGGAAAATAAGAAACCGTAACAATAGAGTATCACCTGAACGTGACTCTCAGGAGGATCACTAGAGGGCTGTGATGAACAGAGAACCTTTGTGCTGCTGTAAAAAAAAATGACTCAAATCTTAGTGGTGGAACATAACCAATGTCTGTTTCTTGCTCCTGTTATGTGTCTGACATGGGTCAGCAGAAAAACCCTGCTCTTTGCCACCCTTCAGAGAATCAGGGTGGCAAAAGAGCAGGTTATATTAAGTTGAATCACACATGGAGGTTCCGCTTGTATGTGATTTCATCATTGCTTCAGTAAAAACAAGACAACTCAGCAAATTGTACCCAGAAGTGACAAGTGTAACTTGCAGTCATATTTCAAGTCATATAATCAGACGTAACGTTAAAAGATTGGAAAATGAAATCCTACCATGTGTCTTAGAAGAATGAGAACCTGAAATACCACATGAGCAGTACTAATGATTCCCACAGGAAGATAGATGCAATCCAGTATCCTAAACTAATGCTAGAACAGGGGTAGGATGAGACAAGTTTGCAATATTTCCCTGTACCATATTCGACAACTTTGTCCCCAACACACTATTCCCCAGGATTCTGGAAAGATAGATTATTTTGTTAATTTACTTTTCTTTCATTTTTGAAAAGACATCTTTTTATTATTACAAAATAATATGTTACCATAGAAATTTATAAAAATATATAAAAAATAAAGAAAAAAAATCACCAGTAATCACATTTCCTAGAGATAACCACTGTAAGTATTTGGAAGCATGTCTTTATTACTTTGTCTTGTCTTATTTTGCCATGTTTCTTCTTTTCTTAAGTCTAAAAATAGCATTGTTATCTTGACTGGGCATTCAAAGTTCCTACTTTATGTTCTCCCTCTTTATTTGCACCCCTTAAGTTTTTTTTTTCTTCTCTGGCCTCTCCATAGGCCTCTTTTACTAAGAAAGTGTTGGTTCCTTCCTGTTTTACTCTTGATGGAGCTGGAGGGGAAGCTCATAGTGAAATACCTATAAGGAAGTAAAATTTTCTCTGGCTGATATTTACCACCTTTTATGGAATAATTCCAGTGAGTTTTATACCAACAGCCTCTAACTTAAAAAAGGCCTCTTTCAGGAAGGGAAAGTGGAAGGGAGATGTTCTGCTCTGCATCACGTGCAAGTCATGTGACCAACATAACATCAATTTCTTCCTCTAGTAAGTTGTGGTGGCAATTGCTGTCAGATATCTTTAAAAGTGCTGAATCAGATTTATGTTGTTCCTTGGTCACAATCAAGTCATCTCTTTATAACATTTTTAAGCTTTATTTTCAGCGTGATGTGACAGGTTTTACTGCTTCATATTATTTCTTCTGCTTCTTGTATCACACTCTTACCTTCTTGGATCACTTTTTTTCATGCCACTGAAGTATATCCTTTAGTAGTAGTGGTAAGCTCTCTTATATTTTGTATTAAAAAAAGTCTTATCTTACCTTTAGCCTTGAATGCTATACCAGTTTATCTTGATATTGAATTCTAGATATATTAAATGATTTTGCTTACTTCAGAGCTATGATATTTTAGAAAATATTTGCTTTTCATTGATTTTTGAAGAAACATCTCTTATAACAAATTTAGCTAAGAATAACATTTTAGATTGGTAGCTATTTTCCTTCAGCATTTTGAAGATATATTCCAATTATCTTTTAGAATACATTATTGCTGATAAAAAATGCCAGTCCAATTTTTGTTTCTTTCTTGGTAATCTGCCAGTTGTAGGCAACCTCTAAAATAAATGGTGCTTTATGATCGCAACCTACTGATAACATGTCCCATGTGTAGTCTCCTACCCTTTAGTGTGGATTGTGACTAGTGACTTTCTTCTAATGAATAGAATATGACAAAAGTAATGAGATGTCACTTTTAAGATGAGGTTACAGAAAAACTCTGGTTTCCATCTTGGATGGCCTCTATTCTTCTCCCACTTGGTTGCCCTGATGAAATCAGCTGCCATATTGTGAGCTTTTTCTATAAAGAAGCATACATGGCAAGAAACTGAGGAAAACCTCCAGCCAACAGCTAGAAAAAAACTGAGGCCCAATCCATCAAACAGTGAGAAACTGAATTCTGTTAAGCTCACATGAGTGAGCTTGGAAACAGATCTTCCCTCAGTTGAGCCTTCCGATGACACTGTTGTCCCTGCTGATACTATGATTGCAGCCTTCTGAGAGACCTTGAGGCAGAGTCAGCCAGCTAAGCTGCTCCCAAATTCCTGATCCAATGAAACTATGAGATAATAGATGTTTGCTGTTTTAAGACACCAAGCTTTGGGGTAATTTGTTATGCAGCAACAGGTAACTAATGCATTGCCTTTATGGTAATTTTTAAGATTTTTTTCTTTTTCCTCCATATGGGAACATGAGATTTATTATGATATAGATAGATATGGAGATTGAAGATTTAGTTTTATTTATTCTGATTGGCATTTTAAGTACACTTAAAAAAACTTTTATTACAGAATATTACACACCTAAAATAATTTCTTAACATCATCAAATATTCAGTTATGGGTCAAATTTATCTTCAAATTATCTTATAATGTTTTACACTTGGTTTAATCAAATCAGAATCCAAATACATTATAAATTTATATCAAATTTTCTGTCATTTCTTCTAATAGGATTTCAATTTCTTGCTCTATCTACTCCTTCTGGTACCCCAATGATGAATGTTAGGATGCTTAATATGGTCCCAGAGACCCCTTAAAATATCCTTATTTTTGGATTCTTTGTTTGTTGTTGCTGTTCTGATTGGATGTTTTCATCTGCCTTATCTTGTAAATCACTTGTTCGATCCTCTACTTCAACTAATATACAGTTGATTCCTTCTAATGTATTCTTCATTCTAATTATTTTATTCTTCATTTCTGACTGATTTTTCTTTATGTTTTCTATCTCCAGTTCTATGTTTTATATCTCTTTGTTAAACTTCTCATTGAGTTCATCTGATCTTCCCCTAAGTTCCTTGAGCATCCTTGTAACTAGTGTTTTGAACTCTGTGTCTGGTAGATTGCTTGTCTTCATTTTGTTTAGTTCTTTTTCTGGAGCTTTGTTCTAGTCTTTCATTTGGGACATGTTTCTTTGTCTCCCCATTTTCAATCCCTCCATATTTGTTTCTATTTATTAGATAAGGCTGCTATGTCTCCCGGTCTTAAGAGAGTGGCCTTATGTAGTAGGTGTCCTATGGGGCCCAGTGGGGCAGTCTTCTTGGTTATCTGAGCCAAGTGCTCCAGGTGTGTCCTTTATTTGGGTTGTGTGTGTTTTTCTGTTGTAGTTGAACCTTGGTTGCTGTTGGTACACCAATGGGAGATATTTACCCTCAGGCTGATTGGTTGTGAGGAATGGCCTATGGGGGGCTGACCATATACAGCAGGATTCATTTTAGCAGGGCTCTGATGACTGCCCTGTCTACTCTTTGGGTGTGTCATCCTCAGATGTGACCCCAGATGGTACTCTGGCTCAGACCAAAGCTGGCCACCAGGAGTGTAGGCTGGGCCTAATGAGAGGGGACCTGCCACAGGCCATGTTCAGCTGCAGCCTGGGCCCTGCCCGGTGTTACCTGGCATGAGCCACTAAGCAATCTTCAGATAGTTGCCACCCACACTGGGTTTGAAAGTGCCTCGAGAGGCCAAGCTGCAAATTAAGGCTGGCTGTCACTCATGCTAGGTTTGGGGCTATTCAGCAAGAGATACAGGGCATGCCAAGGCCAGATGCTGCTTGTTTAGGTTTTGTGAACCTTTGAGAGATTTTAGAAAAGTCTGCAGCATGAACCAAGACAAGCTGTTTGTATGGAAAAGCCACTGGAAGCGGCTTGGGTGGGCCCACAAGGTAAGAGGGGCGGAGTCTCAGGGAATCACCTGGGCAAACTGACCTGTGTTAGATACATTGATGGAGACTGAAATATGCTGCCTGCCTGGGTCTGCAAGCTAGGCTGAGGAGAGTTCAACAAAGGAATAATCACTTTTGTCTGGGAGAAAGCTGCCTCTCCAGCCTTTGCCCTGAAGTCAGACAACTCAGTTCCTCCCCGTGTGTCCCTGGCACTTCTCGAGCAGCTGCCTCAGCTTTAGATAACAGCCCTATCCAAAGACACAATTACAAAATTGGAAAAGTGGACTTTCTGGTCAAGATGGCAGAGTTTTAATGGAGTTCAAATTGTATTTTTTCCCTTTAAGGTTAGTGATTTTTTTTTTAATTTAGGTCATCTTTGCCTACTCCAGTTCTTGAAGATATTCTCTTGTTATTCTAATATTTTTTATACAATCTTTATTGTTTTCTCTTAACATTGAAATCAGTAATCCATCTAAACTTGATTTGCTATATTTTCATATACTTTTTGTCCAGCCATTTTTTTTAACTTCTGTAACTCTTAAGGCATGTATATTGGGATCTCTAAATCTATATATCTCCTAACTTCTTTTTTATACTTTTTTCACATATGTTTATAAATATTTTAATATCTATCTCTCTGTGCTGATTTTAGATGACTTCTTCAGTATTGTCCTGCCCTTTACTAATTTGCACTTGTGTGTCTCTTTCTCTCTCTGTCTGTCTGTCTCTTTCCATATGTGTGTGTAATTTCCAGTATTTTAAATTTATAATTGTTTTATTTCTCCATATATCTTTTTCATAATTTATTGTTCATTTTATTCGTTACTCTTTCCTTTTTCTCTTTGAAGATTATAAACATACTTATTTGATTTTGCACTTACCAACCCTCCAGGTCCCCAGTCCAACATAGTCTTCCCCTCTCTTCTACTATACTGGAAATGTCACAGATCCAACCATAAGACCATCAGCAGCAATGCCTAGATGAGCAGTTTGGTCTGCTTCCTCCTATGTGCCTGGATATTCAGTGCATCTATATAAGCAGTAGCTCCAGGTATAGTGAATCACAGCTGTTTTTAGTCCCTTTTCTCAGGGGGGAGCCCTTTTCCAGTCCATCGTTTTAAGCAGTAAACCTTACCTCTTTTTTCCATATTGTGTGTTATATTCCCATGCCCCAGTACCCATCAGACACTGATCTCAGACGCTTCTAGTTGTTTTGAAAACCAGTGCCCTGAAGACCCTCCTGAATACTCTATCCCTGTTTGCTACATTGTTTTTCTGTATAATTTTAAGTCCAGATATATTATTATTATTTTTTTTTGGAGCATGGCTATATTTTCTATTTGATTTTATCTCCACATTTCATCTCACACTGAGGTGCATTTGGAGAATGGAAATGGAAGGGTGAAAGAGAAAGGATGATGTGGCTCAAAGTATAAACTTAAAATGCCATCTTGAATAGAAGTCTCCAAGTTTTTCTTTGCAAAAATATGCTCGCATTGAAATTTTTTGCATAACATTGAAACAGTATATTCGTTCTTTTAAAAAATAATCTATATCTTGAACATTTCTACATGCCATTAAATATTATTCTACAATAGAACACTTCTATTCATACTGCTTAAACTAGATTGTGGATATCTATATGTGTGATCCTCTTGTTATACTGTGAAATTGGAGGCTTTGAGTCACGACTTGTTTCTTTATCTCCAGGGTCTAGCACAGAGCAGGCCTCAGGGAATATGTATTTAATGAATTAATGAGCTAATTAATAAGTGACCTTTGGTTCCCACTATGTGCTATGTGCACATCATTGAGTTAGACTTACTGTGTGATTGCTTGGAATTATGTACAAAAATGAGTAGCTAACAATATTGCAGCCCCAAGGAATTAGTGATGTATTTAAAAGCTGATAACTCGGTTTAATGATAAAGATGTTGCTTTTAATGCTGTCTCTATCTCTTTGTCTCACTCATATAACTCCATCACTTAACTCTGTAGTGTTTCTTGGGCTCTGATAGCTGTGCAACCACAAAAGAAGCAATCATACTTGCTGGAAACTGCCAGGGTTGGAGTAAAGCCAAAACATTTCCTATTGGGATGAGTTTCTGTATTAAAACAGCTAAAAATGAATTGCACTTCCTATTGTTTTCTAATGCATGATTTCTATGGCTGGAAATCCCAGAGTTAATACCTGGGGCCCTCTTGATAGCTACTTTCTGACTAAAATTTTACAGTTCTTAATGATTCCCAATTCAATTTAGGATTCTTAATGATCTTCATTGTCTTTTTTTCCATATCACAAGCCTGCATCGTATAAATCTAAAAACTGCTCAGCATGTATGCTGTCAACCACTACAAATGTCAATATGTTTCAAATAAGTACTGTTGCACCTCATGAAAATCCCACATTAAAACAATATCATCCATTATTAGTGTTCTATATGCCATATGTCACTGAAAAATGGAGACCACAATGGCCAGGAAATCACGTAGTCAATCAAAGCTTTGCTTAATAAATTCAGGAACCACAAATTAACTTCAATACCACTCTTCGTCTATTTCTTTGGCCCCAGATTTTAACCAACATTGTCCTAGATCCCATATTTCTAAAATTGCTCCTGGACATTGGAAGAATTTTGTGGAGGGCTCAGACTCAGCTGTCAGAACCTATAAGAACAGAGTCAGATTTGTAGGGTATAGCTAGAAATGATAAAAGAGATAGACATATCTCCTGCTAATCCTTCTTCCCTGAACTGTGACCTCTAGGCATTTGGTCTCTTCACTTGCTGCAGTCCCATTGAATCATGAGCTATGTCAGCCTTAACAAGGTCCCTGGTAATTGGAATGCTAGAAGACACATTTGGAAAGCTTTAATACTATATCATGCCATTTTTAATGTAAGCCTGTGTAAACTTTTGGATTACATTTGGTTCTCTAACAAATAAACCTGCCAAATGCCAGTAGCTCACTATGATTGAAGTTTGTTTGTCATTGAGGTAGCAGTGCACTGTGGGCATTACTGGTTGGCAGTTTTTTCTCCACATGGTAACCGAGACCCAGAGTCCTTCCATCTGGTGGCTATGCTACCACTAAGGCTTTCTGATGCCTCTGCTTCCAGCTGCAGAAGTAGACATAAAAGATGAAAAAAAATTATACCTGCTCTCTAGCTAGCTTAGTCCAGAAGGAGCACATTTCAATTCTACTTATTCTTTTGGTAAAAACTAGTCTCATAACTCCACCTAGATATAAAGAGAGCTTGGAAATAGTCTCTTGCTGTAATACTGCTCTCAGACATGAACAAATGTGTCATATGTCCTAGTTCTTATCCCTCAGAAGGTTCTTTAATTTGGAATGCCTTCCAGAATTTTCTAATATACCCAATGGTGCATGGGACTAGATAGGAGAGACAGTGTCATTCAGGTGCAGTGTTCCAGACCCACATATGTCCTATTCCCCATTACTATTCTCTGGGTCCTCTCTAATTATTTCCTTGTAGTGACCTTACTTCTGATTGTGCGGTCAGTCTGATGTCCTGAAGAGCTTTTGGACTCATACTTATGGGTTGTTCCAGTGTGTTATGTGGCATATCTTTCATGACATTGTGGAAGATTCGGTTGCAAAAACAGTATTGATATATCCACTTAACATGACTCCCATTCATGATTAACACAGAATGAGTCCAGGATTCTGGACTTGTCAGTCTACTACCAACTCCTGGGCTCGAACTGCATGTGTGGGCCTGTACATGGGCCCTTGCCAATCTGTGTTCTGACCACAGCCTACCTCAAGTCTACAACAAATGAGAGTTGGGGATAGTGGTAGGAGTTCTTTACTTGGTATGTTCCCCTATCACTGGGACATGGGACATCAACCCTTCGCTGAGTCTGTGACACTTATCAAGAAGTCATAAGGAAATGACTGTTGCCTCATTCTTCCATGAGCTCTTCTGATAAGTGTCTTCTTTTGTTTCAATCATGTGGTGATGTCATGTTCATTCCTTACATAAATGAACCACTCTTCATTTTCACATTTTGCCAGCGGGCCCCTTGCCTACCCTGCCTTCTGGTGGCAGTGTGTGGAATGCAGGGGTGGAGTCAACTTGGAAGGAGATTACATTCTTGGAATGCAGTGATTACCTCCTGGGGAGCTCAGGAGAGGACATTTATGCTATAGAATGCCAAACAGTAAACTGAATATCACCTGCATACTCTGGAGAAGGCTTGCATTTGTGGTCATCATCAACAAAGCACAGTTAACAGTGTCTGAGAGTCAAATGGAAGCCAGGGTCAATAGGTGGCCAGGTAGATAGTGGCGGTGACACAAATAATGCTGTAGCTGCATTAAGTATTGGAATCAGGGACCTGCGGAGCCAACATCTGGATTGTTCTAATACCAGCAGGTTCTGAAGAACCATGGCATGTGAGTTTTAATAACAGCCACTTCCCTTTCCTTTCCATGGGAGATATGAAATTATCCATGCTCAGTGTATTGGACAATAAGGAATGTGAAGACATGGTTCTTGGACCTAAACAGAAAGAGATGGAGCCCAAATCCTATATGAACCTTCATATCCACTGATAGCACAATAGACAACAGGGAAGTCCTTCTTCTCTCCCTAGTGTGCTAAATCTTAGGCAACAAATCACTGTACTTTGAATAGATATTCAAGGGCCCATGACTTTTGTTATACATGTTTTCATTAAATTATTTATATAGATAGTGATCCACCACTCGCCAGGCACTGTGTTAGGCCACAGTGAATAAGACAGAAGGTTCTTCCACACCAGCAAGTGTGACTTATGCATTCCCCAATGATCCTAATCACTGCATACATGTACATGCAGCTCAGGACAGGAGAAAACTGCCATGTGGGTTTCTACCTCTCTTGCACACAGTTTCTGCTTCTGTGATCTCTTTGAGCAACCTTTTAAATGTGGGATTTGTTTTCAAACGTGGCTCTCATATCTAAGGCTCTCTATAGAGTGGCTCAGAAGAGCCTCTTGCTGTACTTCATTGTGGTTCACTCCAATCTGCCCTTTAGGTGCAGCCTTCTCTCCCTAAGGGGCCTCCTGATGCCATCTCCTCTGTCAGTCAGACCTCATTATGCTAGCATCATCGGTATCTTAAAATGAAAAATGAAATTGCCTTTGCAAGAAAAAGAGTGGAATATTCATTTTGCCCACCGTGTTCCTGTTTAGTGAGTGATGCCAGGACTGCTGCAAACACTCCCTGCAGAAGAGACTCTGTAGATGAAGCCTTTGGTCATCTTGTGCTGAAAGCACCACTTTTCCATGAGAAGCACAGTTCACTCTTACATATGCAGAAACCAGAATCGTGGAGAAATGGCTAGAAAGCAGAGTGGCCGTCTTTTGGTGAAGCTTTCATAGTGTCCTATATTCAATGCCATTCCTGAGCAATTTATTTATTCATTCATCCATCCATCCATTCATTCATTCATTCATTCAGCAAGTATTAAATGAGGGCCTAACATGTAGCAGACACTGTTGCAGGTGATCTCATTGCTATACAGCAATGAATAGAACCCTGTCCCTACAAAGTTTGCAGACACAATGGCACAGGTATCAGATTCTAGGGGACTTGGTCACCCATTTTAGGTAGAGCAGCATGAAAATGAAGTAGAACAGTGATTCTTTTTAAAATTAAATTTATTAGGGTAACATTGGTTAATAACGTCTTATAAATTTTAGGTGTACAGCTTTATAATTTGACATCTATATAATCCATTGTGTGCTCAGCACCTGAAGCCTAGTTTCCTTCTGTCACCGTATATTTGAGTCCCTTTATGCTCTTTGTCCTCCATCCATCCTCTTTCTCCTCTGATAACCACCATTCTGTTGTCCATATCTATGAGTTTTTTTTTTATTTTTAGAACAGTGATTCTCAAAGAATAGTGATTCATGGAGTCATAGGAGTCTCAACACTCTTTAGGGGAGTCTATGAGGTCAAACATATTTGCATTATTTGACTTTTTCATTATGCTGGCATTTGCACTGGTAGTGAAAAAGCAACACTGTGTCAAAATGCTGGCACACTGACCAAATCAAGTCTGTGGCTCCAAACCATACTTGTTTTTGTATTTTTCACTGCCATATACTTGCACTTAGAAAAAACAAAAACAAGAAAGTTTCACTTAAAAATGTTCTTGATGAAGAAGGTAAACAATGACTAATTTTATTAAAACTCAAACCTCGAGTGTATGTTTTTTAGCATTTTTATGATGAAGTGGAAACTATGGGTAAAGCATTTGTTTCACACCATGGTAAGATGGTTGACTCAAAGAAAATGACTTTTGTGATCAATTTGTGAGCCGAACTGGCTGACTTTTATTTGTTCATAGAACTCAATTTTTACTTGGAAGAATGAGGGACAAACTGAAAATGCTTATTTAGAGTTATGTATTTAGTAGACATTTTCTTGAAAATGAACAAACTGAGCCTGTCACTTCGAGGAAAAGAACTGACAGTAATTTTTTTTCCAATAATAAAATTTGAGCTTTCAAGTAAAAATTAGGATTTTGGAAAACTCAGATCCACCACTGTGAGCTTGACAGCTTCCCAATACTTAAAGACTTTTCCATCAGCTCAGTGGCGATATTAACAAATGTGGCTTCTAGGCATAGTGTAATGAAAAGTGTCATCTTTTGGAAGATTGACAACTGAGGGTGCCAGTGTTTTCAAAAAGACTAATGTATGGTGTTACAAAATCATGACTCTAAAAGATCTATTCAAAGTGAGAGAGACCAGCAGATTTTAATATTGCAGAGTACAAAGTGTTCATCGATATGGTTTCATACCTTCATTATTGCTAACCTTTTAAAAAGTTTTCTCTTGTTGAGATTTTCATGCCGTATCAATTATCTGAAGTCTATTAAAATAGCTTTCAGTTTTTCAAAAGTATATCTATGTGCATTTTCTTCATATACTTCAATTATAATCACATATTGCAACAGATTCAATGCAGAAATAGATATGAGAATCTCCAGCTATCTTTCATTAAGTCAACATTAAATTTTTGCAAAAATGTAAAATGGTGCAACTCTTCTCATTTAATTGTTTTTATTTAAAAACATATAGTTATTTTTTTAAATATATTATTTATGTTACCATGTCCTGGGTTTATATTATTTTAAATTAACACATTAATGTTTTTTAAATTATCAGTCTTCATTTATAATGTGATAGATGATAGACACAACCCACATAAATACGAGCCTTTTGGGTCTTCAGTGATTTTTCAGATTTTTTGGTGCCAAGACCAAAAAGCTTGAGATCTACTGATGTAGAGGAAGGAGTGAGGCATTTAGCTGTGTGTCTATATTAACATCCATAGATCACTTAGTACAGATTTTATGGGAGCCTACTGTCTGTCTCTCCTCAAGGAAGTGAGCTTTTCAAGTTCATTTTTGTATCCTCCGTGCCCAGCAATGTGTCTGGTATATAGTATGTGTCCAGTGACTGCTGAATTCATGAAGGCATGAGTTGATAAAACACTTGGTAGCTTCAGAAAAGAGGAGGCTGGGAAGTCAGGCAAAGCAGTTTATTTCAACATGAAACCAGCCATGGATAGAACTAAACAATGATATTGTACCTGAAGACCCAGTCCAGTTCCTTGAAAAGCACTACTCATGCTGTAGGACCAGCTGTCAGGGCTTATGCCCCTGGCTTCTCTCAGGTTAATACAGTTGGCCAGGCTGAGTCATGGATACCCTGGGGAAGTGTTGTTACAAGACAAAAAATCCTTCAATAATGTGTTTTGTTTGGCTCCATGGCAATGACCCAATTCAAAGGGAAATATGCATTGTTCTGGCTGCTGCCACCATGCCAATTAGGTTCACAAAGATGAGAGCAAACCAGGAGAGTCTGTGTGGACACATATCTATAAATGGAACCCACTCAGCAACAGAAGGGACTTTATACTGTGCCAGTGTGGTTGATTTAATCCTGTCTGGCCAAAATTTACATCAAACATACACACTCTGTAATGGCTACTATAGTATGCAATGGGCCAAATATGTTGGCCCATCTCCTGCATAGACAAGCCAAAGTACCTGGTCATTACTTCCATGTAGGTGCAGCTAGGCCACTACACTGGAAACATCTTTAGTGGTTCTGCTAGGCCAGAGCCTAGCACCCTAGACAATAGAAATTTTTTTTAATTAGAGAGACATGAATGTCCCAGTGGACTTTAAAATGTTAATGCAGAGCCATAAATGCTTTGGTGCATTTATAATTTGGGCTACTGTTTGATGGGACAGCAGCAGAAGTCTGCCTGACGCCCATAGGAATTTGATCAATTGAGAAATATGCCCCTAGGTTTCTAAGCCAGAGAGCACTGCCAGATATGCCTGATTCCTGCATATTCTTCCAATTGACTGTTTCCAAATTAGCACAACTGTGTGCTTTTTAATATCCTCCCCACTATGAACTTCCTGCTTTATAATCTTAACGTCTTCCATATGAGGGAGACCTTCATTTTTCCACCCCTCACCTTGGACTGACTGAGTCCTAACGAGCTCTCAGAAACCTTCACTGGGGGTCAACTTTCTGCTTTACTCTTCTGTGGTCCCCAAATCCCTCTCTTGGCATAAGCTAGCCCTTTATTGGCCATTGTCTTGTTTGCCTGGGGAAGGACCTTGATTGCTTTCACATGCCACTTTCTAATATCCCAGGAATGAGCAGAAAGGGCCAGAGATTCAGAAGTGCTGGTTATGGCTGGGCCCTCACTCTCAGCATCTGTGGAGAGGAGGGGGAAGAGAAACTCTTGGCTTCCCATGACTCCTACAGGACTTCCTCTGAGGGAGATTTGGGGCCCTGCATGACTAGAGACCTTAAGATACCATTTTGTGTTCAAATGGGACATGACAGCCTATCAGCCTTGGCAACCTTCTGGGGAAGCATAATTTTCTCCTCTGAGAAATAAGGGCAGCAGTACAGCTATGGGAAGGAAAACACTAACTAGACAAAGAGAAAGGTAGAACAATTCAAGTTAACATTCACTTTCAAAGTATCAGCTCCTGGCAAAGCTTTGTACTAATTACCAGGAAAGAAATTAGGAATTCCAAAATGAATTTGACTTTGCCAGGCAAAGATGGAGAGATAGGAATATCATGTAAAGAGAATAGTGTGGGCAAGGAAGGTAATATTTTATGGGAAAATGCAAAGTGTTTGGGTATGGCTGGAGTGGAAAGGTACATGAGTGTGTGTTAGAAGGATAGGATAGATGGGAGGGTGGGTGGCAAGAGCTAAGATCTATGAGAAAAAAATTAATGTCTATGAAAGATTCAGCTGAAACAAGGAGTTTATTGAGTTAAGCATTTATCCTCTAGGTAGCATTTCCTGAACAATGTTTCTTGGAACACTGGAACATTTCATTCTAAGGTATGTGTGCCAATGTGCATTACCTTCCCTTTTGTCTCAATGGATGGGCTGTTTCTATTTCTATCTAGCACCAACCCTCCTCAAGCATCCTTGTGCCTTGCTTTAGCAGTATTTACTACCTATATTCTAGGTATATGAGTTTATTTTGTGCACTGTCCTTCTTCTTCACGGGAATATATGCTGCATAATGACAAAGACTTTGTCTTTTTGTTTTCAATGATTCATTCTCAACATCTAGACAATTTCATAGCACAAAAGAAAGCATTTGCTAAATAGTTGGCAAATGAATGATGTTAATGGCTGTTCAACAAAAGTCATTGTCAAATATACCTAGGAGCCTGTGGGTTAACCATAGTTAAACAATTTCCCCTTTCCAGAGATTTCTAAGAGTCTTTAATATGCTAACATGAAGGTGAACAATGATGGTGGCTTTAAGTAGGTGGAGGCAGTAGAAGTAGAGAGAAGAAGATGGCTTATGGATCTGTATTTGAAATAGAGATGACAGAACTTCTTAATGGATTGGATATAAATGATTATGAAAAGGAGAAAATTTAAGATAATGTGTGTGTGTGTGTGTGTGTGTGTGTGTGTGTGTAACTTGAGCACCTGAGTTGATTGGTGGCCCATTTGCCAAACCTCTAAAAGAGTTAGTAATTGGTTGGATGAGAAGAGAGAGGATAGCTGGAGAGCAAGGCAGGAGTCTGATCATCTGGGCCTTGTCAACTAATGCTAAGGCTTCAGGACTCTGTCCTATGGTGATATGGAGTCTTTTAAAGATTTTAAGTTAGGAAATAAATGGCATCAGATTTTAATGTTAGGAAGATGCCTCTGACTATTGTGTGGACTGAGTATATTGGAGGGGGCAAGAGTAGAGACAGAGAGAAAACATAAGAGGCCATTGCTACAGTGCAAGAATAGAGAGTTCTTAGAGTTTGCTATGCAGGTGTCACTCAGGCTACTTGGTGTGTATGTATGATCCCCTTAAACTTCATATTGCTCCTTGTTCACATTCTCCTTACAGAGGATCCTGGGTAAAATGGACTTTTCACACATTTGTGTTAGATAAGTGAATGTGCAAAGACACACTGAGACCCTGTGCCTAGCAACCAGTCCTACTGAGCCTTAGATACACTGACATAAACACCCACTTCATCCAATTAGTTTCCACCCAGCCATTGGCTATGGTAGGGCAAGAGGTTCACACGGTCAGCTGGACTCACCATTTCATCTTATTTCAAATTCCCATTGCTGTCTCTTTAGTCAGAGTCTAACTTCACTTTGTCATTCTGCACATTATAGCCTATGAACTATGCAAGTCCCACTCCATTGGAAGAGATTATGTAGCCATAAAACAGTGGATGACATGAGCCGAGGCCACAGGAAACTGTGGATATTGAATTCATGAGGTCCAACACTTAAGGGGGATGCTGGCTCAGTTGCAGTAATGGCCAAGTAGTGAGGATGAGACTGGCTAGATGTGAACATATCTAAAGATTCAGACCGTCAGAGCTAGGTGAGCACTTAGGGAGCATCTACTCCAACCCCCTTCATCTGTCAACAGAGAAACTGAAGTACAGACAGGAGTGATGAGTTGGCCAAGACAATGCATATTTGGACTATATGAATGAGCAATGGGAAGGGGGCAACGTGGGTATTAGAAAATGGGTAAATCTGCCCAGAGCAGCTGGAGACATGCTTTTAGACTTGTATCTGCTCCTAACTTCCCAGGCTGCAGTTTCCCCAACTGAGCAATGAGGAGCTTGGTTTGGGATTCAAATGCAGCACATAGTCCTTGGCTCCCCATTCAGATTCATCTGAAATGCCCAACGCTACCTCCCTCCCCCCATCCCAGGTTATCATGATGAGCAACGATGAGGTTTCAAGGACAAGTTGGAGACCAGTTCCTGCATTGTTTGGTGTTGCACAAAGAACATCTGAGAAAACCAGCAGATCCTGGCCACTGGAATTCAAAAAGGGAGGAAAAAACCCTACCTGCCCCAAAAGTTTATACCTGTGCAAAAATAAAATTTTATCCAAACAGCAAACCTGCTAGGCTGTAAGTTTAATAAGCTATTAAACGGCACCATCTGAAACCTGCAATCAAAGCAAAAACACTGTAAAATAAATCAAGAGAGATAAGAAAAGATTTCACATTGTTAAAAGTTTATGCTATTTCTGACTTCCCGAAATGTTACCATTAACCTGGGAGTTAATCAGAGTTTTTCATTTATCCGTTGTTTGGAGCCATAATGAGCACTTTAACAGGGTAAATAAAAAGATCTAAAGAAGCAATAAATGCGAATGTCACAAGTGGCAATCATCTACCTTGTGAGGCTCATGCGCTACAAAGCGTTGCACAGCTGGAAACAAATGATTCCTCAGAACACTGTAAATAACCTCCAAGCCCACTCCTAATTAAAGTGAAGCCCCACTTTCTCATGGGCATTGAGTATATGAACCAATTAAGGAAATAGCATTTCTTTCCTGAAAGGGTTCTCTCTTTCTCTCCCTCTCACTTTCTCTCCCTCCCTTTCTCTCCCTTTCTCCCCTCATCATGCTCTCTCCTTCTCTCTCACTTGTTTTTTCTCTCACTGAAGAATTTCCTCCAAAAGAGCTGGCCCCCGATGTACCTGAGCTGCAATAATGAGACATCCCTGCTTTAAGCAAATTTTGCACCTGTAACCTGCAGAAATATAGCCATAGCATTTGAAAAATTATCTCCATGCTGCACAGTGCCATGAAAATTTATCTTTGGGATGATTTTATTGCATGGTTACCCTAGGCAATTAAATCAATAAATCTTAACTGTCAGGAAGGTTGGCCCCATGCCAGAAATAAATGAAATGTGCGAAATCAGTAAATAAAAGGTTCCTGACAACTCATTCCAGAAATTATTTAGCAGTTGAGGTTGTGGGGATTTTTGTGTTTCACTCCCCAGCCTTTATTGACATCCTTTCTGAGAAATGATTATGCTAACAAATACAATGGCTCCACTACAAAGAAGTCAGAGTTTGCCAAGACATAAATTATAGTCCTGAAAAGCAGGAAGGAAATACAACTTCATGGCCAGAGGTGGTAGGCGAGGACCACTTTTGGGTTAAGGACAAGTCTAAGGAGCAGCTCTCTGGTGTCTCATTGAGGGAGCCTGGCCCTTCCTCTTTCCCTTGGCTATAACATCCTCATAGCACTAGCCTTGGTCCTGATGGGAGGTGCTTTCTCCTCAGGGGCCCACCTGTAGTCTGCTATGAATCTAAGAAAGTTTACCCATATGGCTAAGGTCTGTTGGCCATTCTCCATTTCCAGAAATAATACCCATACTAAATACGAGTGTTTCAGGAAGTTGGATTGCTATATTAATAATTATAGGACTTATTATTCCTCCTGTGCTATACTCTTTAGATGGGTTCAATACTGGGGAACATTGCATTATAGTAATTTAATAGATGAGAAAATTAAGACTCAGAAAGTTTAAGTAACAGGTTTGAGAAGACATGGCTGATAAGTGGCAGAATGACAATTTTATCTAAGACCAGCCTCTTTATGGCTCCATCTTGCAACACCTCTGTGTCTTTAGTGCATATGTCCTGGACCCAGGATACTAAGAACTGAATCCAGTGTTTGGGCATGCTTGTTCTGGCCTTAGCTCTCAAGGTGTTTTTTTCATCTAAATTCTCCCTTCCCTGGTGATAGGTAGACTCCAAAGAGAGTCCTTTGGGGGTACCCTCCTGGAACTGACTAGGGCTAAATGGCACTGGTACATGAGCTGTGATGCTGAAGATTATGTTTGAAAGCATTTCCGACCACAGGGCCTTTGCACCTGCTGCTCCCAGTCTTGAACTGCTCTTCTCTCTCTGCCTCATCTACTTTCAGATATCAGGCTCTTACAGCACGTGGTAATTTTTCTTCACAGTATTCACCTTCATTGAAATTTTGCATTTATTTTGTGTAATTATCTGCTGAATGGCTCTCTGTCATGCTGGCCCATAAACTCTATGAAGGCCAGGGAGGGTCGAGTTTTGCTCCTCCATGAGTTTCCAGAACCTTATACTGTGCACATAATGGCGATTTACTGAATGAACAGATGAGGACAGGTATATTCATTTGCTGGGGCTGCCATAACAAAGTATCATAGCTTGGATGGCTTAAACAACAAAAAATATTGTCTCCCACTTCTAGAGGCTAAATGTCTGAGATTAAGGTGTCAGTAGGGTTGATTCCTTCTGAGAACTGTGAAAGGAGGGTCTGTTCTAAGCCTCTCTCTTTGGCCTGTAGATGGCTGTCTTTGTGTTCACATGGCATTCTCTCTGCATGCAAGTCTGTTTCTAAATTTTCCTTTTATAAGGACACCAATCACATTGGATTAGGGCCCACCTTAATGACACCATTTTTACTTGATTATTTATGTAAAGACTGTTTCCAAATAAAGTCACATTGTGAGGCACTGGGGTTAGGACTCCAACATATGAATTGTGGGGTGGCACAAGTCAACCCATACCTAGGGGCTGCTGACCCAGGGGCAGAAATTACTCAGATGCTTTAATGGCAAACATTTAGAATTGTTTTTTCAGGTTAGAACTAAGGAGAATAACAGATCTATGATCAGCTTGCTCTTGTAACCCTGCACATTGAAATCCTGTCACCTTGTTTCTGGTAGGATTGCAGCTAAGCTGCAGAGCCCTGTTGCCAATGGCTACACCCATCTCTTGCAGCTAGTGGAGGGTTAGTCTAACCCAAAGGTATGGAGCCAAACGTGAGGCCTCAGGCTTGGGTGTCTCTAGGTAAAGGACTGCTTTCCTTTCCTTTTACATCCACTCAGTCATCTGAGTGGATGCTGTTGACCCTTTAGCTCCCACAGTGGGTTGTGGAGGTAGAGGCTGGGCTGGACTTGAGGAGTGCTCCCAAGGAGAATGGACTCAAGAGGACAATGTAGGGCTAAGGACGGGGCAAGGGCTTCTCAAAGGGATAAAAGCTAAGCCTGTGGAATAGAAATCCCATATGACCAATGGAGATTTTGCAAAGAAATGGCTCAGGAGGGTATATGCAACCCAAAGGGAAGGGATGGAAGATTACAGACACTTGAGAGGGGACTTGGAAGAATATGGCTTGGTCCCTTGGAGAGTCTAATGCTATCTGGAGAGCTGGGATCAGATCTTCCAGGAAGGCCTGGGAAGTGGGGACCAGGAAGGAAAGTTGCCCCTGACAAGCCACTAGAGAAGGAAGCCTTAAATAATCTTGGGATAGTTATATCTTTCATATAAAGGAAAGAGTCCTTGGGCTGCACTCTGCACATTAGGACACCAGGACCCTCTAGGGATCTGGGAGTTGCTAGGAGCCCCCCACTGTATCATTCTATATTCCCTGGAAGCTAAGAGAGGCAACCAGTGGAACTATGTGCCTCCTGCTTTCTGACTAGTTCTCCTCTTTGAGCTTCAGCTAATGCAAATCTTTTTATAATTCTTGTTGGCAAGTTCCCAGGGCAGATAATTCCCCATCAGTACATCATGAGTACCAAGGTGGTTATTTTCAAATTAATGGTTTGAAGCAAAATACGAGCATTGTTATTGAACTGGGGGCTAATAGATGGCAAAGGCACAGTGTGTAATAACTAAGTGCAAATTTTGCAATGACAGCCACAAGATTTCAAAATAATAATAATTTGCATTTCGATAGCACCTTTCATCTGACTAATGAGCTTAACACAATTAATTCATAATTTCTTATGCTTCCTTAAGCAGCACAGACGGATTACTGGAATAATTTTCTGCTTGGAGAAACTAAGGCAGAGAGAAAAGGACTGTCGGTGCAGGGCCACAGTTCAAGAAGCTATAGGTCCCCTGTTTCAGAAATCACAGAGAGAGGAAGAATCTGCTAGGCAGGAGGTGAAGTCTCCTGGTGCCTAAGAGGCATGTGGCAAGCAGAATTCTAAGATGGCCCCCAAGATTCCCACCTCTAGTGGACATGCCCTGTGTAATCTCCTTTGAGTATGGGCAGGGCCCATGAATAGAATGAATATCACTTGTGTTATTAGGGTGCATTATATGGAAAAGGTGCCAGGATTTTGCAGAATTAATTAATGTGCCTAATCAGTTTGATTTGAGTTAAAAAAAAAGGAGATTATCCTGGGTGGGCCTGACTTAATCAGGTGAGTCCCTTAAAAATGGATCTAAAGGATAGACTCTCCCTCCTGGTGGCCTTGATGAAGTGAAATAACATGAATTCCACAGCTGCAAGAATGTGAGTTCTGACAACAACCTGAGAGGATCAGGGAGTCTAGTTGGGAAACTGCTGAAGTCCACATGATGATGATGAGAGCTTCAACTGGAGCAGAGGCCAGGGTGATTAGGTGAAAGGACCAGATTTGAGAACCACTTTCAGACAGAAACTAGAAAGGGCTACAGAGGACATCCAGCTCAAGGCAATATACTGAGAGGTTGCTAAGCCATGAATAAGCATGGGACGTGTTCATGGAATGTGAATTTAAAAGTTTTAGAGTGAAAAGGGTAATTTTACATTTAAAAAATGCATAGGATCCAGGGAGTAACATGAAATATGATGCAAACTACACAAAAGTTTTAGGATGAAACAGGGGCTTAAAAGAAAGTGTGCTTTCAGAAGGTTTTGGGGTGATGCTGGAGATTTTTGGAGGGATGTGAAGGAGAGGAGAGTACATTTGAAGTCTCCTATATCCTTAGGGAGAACCAGACTAGGTCCCATATTATTCTCTGTCAGGGATCAGATGCCATGTCCTAATTCTTTTTTCCACTGGGCATCAAGCAAAGCTATTGTCATTCACATTGTACCCATAGAACACTGAGGTCCAGAAAAGGAACAGTCATCAGGGAGTTCATGCAGAGCTCAGATTCATGCACACCTTAGCCTCCTCTTTGCCCCCAACTAAAGGTTATACTCTAAGGCACGTCTTAACTCATAAGGGGGTACAACTTTCACTTGACAATCGGGTTAATAATTATTTTGTGGATGACTATTTCTGTTGCTAACAGATTCCACAGGGATTTTAAGAATGTTCAAGGATCCAAGGAGGACACCATAGAGTCTTCCTAAAAGCTCCCAAGTTTGAATGTCTGCTGTTTCTCAATGACTGCTGATGCCCTGCCAGTGATAGGCTATGGCCCCAGAAATTCAGCCTTACACAAGGATCTGGTCCACCAATGCCAGATACTAGGTGTATGTGAGGGTGGAGGTGAGCCGAGATGTGGGGTATAGCTGGAGGAGATTTGGCTAGAAAAATGACTCTTAAATGACTGCAGATTAGAATTACCTGGAGAGCCTTAGAAGTTAACCACCTGGGAGTTTGGAATTTGGGGTGGGTGAGTAGTCCCTAAATCAACTAGATCAGAATTTCTGGGGGTGGATCTAGGAAGAGGTAAGACATTGACCTCAGCCAAAGTTGAGATGCTCTGTGTCAGAGGGCAGGAGATGAGCTTGGACTTTAGTCCAGAGCCACCTACCCAGTTGCTGGAGTGTGGGGGCTGGGGAGGCAGGCAGTAGGGTAGGAGCTGGGCCTGAGTGACAATGGGGCCCCAGGTGTGTCTGGGCCACACTTTGGGGGAGCTGGCTCTTTTCCAGTGAGGATTTTGTTTAGGATGTGTTTGGTGGCTATCTCAGGACTTGTTTAGTGAGTCGAGGCCAAGACTTGGCCAGTTTATGGAGTGTCTTGGGTGCTTGAGGAATGTCAGTAGAAGACCTTAAATGAAGCCTTTCACTACTTCCTGTCAGTTGATCCTTCAAGGCCCTTTCTGCTGCCTCAGTGTGTGAGTTCAAGAAATTTGGGAGCTGACTGAGAAAAAAGATATGACTAGCCCCCTCCCGCCTCTTGAACTCACAGACTAGGTCCTGTGACTGTCATCCCCAGTAAATCCCCAGTTCGCAATGCAATCTGCACATAACTAATCACAGTTACAAAGGACCCTGAGGTGGCACGCAGCACGATGGGGAGTCACTGGACCAGACAGCTCTGAAGAACAACAGTGGCTTAAGGAAAGCCCTTATAGCCCCAGCATTTACCTTATCTATAGCTAGCAGACATTGGACAAAAAGTTTCATGGGATATGTAAAACAGGCAATCTTTAAATGGGTAAAGATCTGCTTATTTGGGCTCTATTTAAAACAAATGCATGTGTAAAGTTTTGAGACTTTTTGCCAGTGGGATTTTGAGCTAACGAATCCTGGCCTACTGTGAAGAAGCAAATGGTGCAGTGGCCAGTACACAGAGGCCATCATTTACCATTCATACAATACTGGGAGACCCTCAGGAAGCTTATCCCCTTGGCTTAGTCTGGAGTTTTCTGTTACTCAAGTGCTTCAACCTAACTAGGGCTCATAAAGGGTCTTTGCAAACAGGCCTCTGTGAGGGAAGCTTTCTACCTGTTCCCTGGGTTATGCTGTGTCCTCAGAGTCTGGAATTCTGGCAGAATCTTGAGTCACAACCATCATCCTCTGCCTAGGTCCAGCCCTGCTGAAGATAATATTTTCAGAGAGCTGTAACACTCCTTTGGAGTCTTCCATCACATTTCTGGCTTGTCATATTTGGGAAATGACAATAAGTTCAAGTGAATTGTGGTTTGAACTGGGAAATTTCTGGAAAGTAAAAAAGCCTGGAGGGATATCCCTTCCCTGGAGAATACTCAGAGCTTGGATTCCTGTGGGATGCTCTCTCTAGAACAGTAGAAGCATCATTATCTCCTGTTCCCTCTTTACTCTCAAAATCTTTCTCCCATAAGCCTGGAGGGATTGATTCTTCCTCCTAGTTTCACATTAGAATTAATAAAGGAGCTTTAAATGCCAGAGACCCTGACACAGACACAGACCTTGGGAATGAAAATCTCTGGGAGTGAGGCCTGGCATTTGCATTTTAAAAGTCCCTCTGGTGTTTCCCCAAGGTGGAGAATCACAGAGTAGAAAGACAGGGCTTCATGGTAATTTTCTGGTCCCCACTCGCCTCCTGTACTCACACACTAGGTCCTGTGACTGTCAGCTCTAATAGACTCCCAGTTCACAGTGCAATCTGCACATAACTAATCACAGTTGCAAAGGACCCTGAGAATGTATGTCAATTTCAAGTGACTACACCTGAAACATATGGGCAAAATCTTCCTTAACAAATTATATAGATCTCTTTTATATCACAGCTAAAGATTTTACAATTTTATTACCTTAAAAAAAAAGGGATGAGGACAAAATAGCCCACCCATGCCCAAAATGTGGTTCCTGGAGAATCTTACAAAGCTAACCATTTTCTCTGTCTAAAGCATGAGGCTCAGTGTACTCCTAGGCCTCCATGTGGTTCACTCTGCCACCGCCTACCCACTTGGGGCATATCCCCTGCAAGCAATGCAACCTTGCAGTTGCCCTCACTATTCTAACACTCTCAGAGGATGAAGATTGTTGACAGTGGTTAGGGGAAATTATTTGGGGAAATACACTCAGAGTTGCCACGGATGTAGGATGAGAAACACTGGTCTTTAATGACATCTTGTTCATCTATGGGAAGCAGGGAGAAGGCTGATATTTTCAACTTCATTGTTGGAGGAAGGAAGTGGGGCAGAGAAAGGTTAAATGTTTCCTTAGAGTCAGGCAGCAAGAGGCTGCTCTAAAATGCTGCTTCAAAGCCCAGGGTGTTCTCTTCCCTGGAATGCTCTGCTTCCCTTCTGAACCAAAACCCGCATGTCAGAGAGAAGGAGCTAAGCCACACCAGGACTGCCTTCCAACTGAACTGATTTAAAGCCAGTCCAAGGCCTGACCATCACCCCCACCAGAGTGTCTGGCTTGGTTGAGATGGTGGTACAGGTTCTTCTACTTGCTGCTTCCAAGCATAAAATGGTCCCACATCACCAAACCTTTCCTGAGTTGCTGACTACGCCTGGGCCCTGCTCTCAGTCTTCATGGAAAGATGTCTTTCTGGAAGACTAGCCTTTCCTTTAGATTCTTCTGGAAGTACCAGGAGGACATCCTTTTCTGAGGGCTCAGGGCCTTTCTTTACTTTTGTTTCTAAAATGAAATGATGCTATAGCAATAGCATTATGAATAATAAAGAAAAGCAGTAGAGGGAAGTGGTTAAGATCAATATCTTTTGGACCACTCCGTCTAAAGCCTTGCTGCGTGACCTTAGGCGAGCTGCTTAATCTCTCTGTGTGTCTGTTTTGTCATCTATAAGACAAGGCCATTACATATGTAGTTACATAAATTAACATAAAAGAAAGTGCTAGAACAGTGCCTGGCACACAGTAGGTGCTGCATAAACTGATCAATTAGCATAACCCCAGCACTCTGATTTTCAAAAATGTCGTCCTACAGATTTCTTCCCAGTTCCTCTCTGTATGCATGCCTAGTTTCACCTAGGCAGAATCATAATTTATGGCACTTGGTTTTTGAGAGAAGTAGAAAACAATTTGGTTGCTTGAGAACAAATTTATAATCCACTAGCTCAATTTACTCAGATTGAATATTTCTTCACTATCACTAAGAAAAATGTTCATATTTACCAATATTGCCAGCTTCAAATTTTGGAAAAGATTTGGAATTCTTACTGCCAGTGTTACAACCATCAACTTCAACCACATTTGGCCACATTAGTGTTCATGCTTACAGTACAGTCACACAGTGTCAAATGTCTAGACAAGGCGAATGCAGTTCATTTGTTGACAGGAAATTCAGCTAAGCTGATTGTTCACATTGTGGCCACTTATAAGCATTCTGTGCTGTCAGTGTTGCAGTTTCTTACTTCACATGGCCAGAGAACACATTCCAGATAAGTGAATGTTCTAGATACCTGAAACCTCCTCTTTTACTGTCTGAAAAATGTTTAACATTTTGAAGAAAATGGTTCTAAAATATATAGCGTGCTCTTCTGCCTTAGTAAAAAGGATATACTTAAGAAAACTTAACCTTTTCCCCATGTCTTTAAATCATTATGGTGACCTAAAATAATTGCTTAGGCTGCCCTCTCAGCAACTACTATAGTTATGATCTTATATTTTGCAAGATTTTTTTTGTCTTGTGTACTAGGAATCTAGATGAAGAAACGTTTGGCAATTTTCTCTTAAATAGGCTTTGAATTACAGTCAAAGGGTCTTGCTTATAAGACAGATGGGCTTTGGGAGAATTACTCTCTTTATGGCCCTCAATTTTAAAGCTATTGAGGTAAGTGGGAGCACCGACTATGTATAATAATACAAAAGGGGTGGCAATGAAGTAGTTCTGGCTGGAAGGTCTGTAAATGGAATAATCTACATGTCTAAAATGAGATTTTCATAAAAATTTTATTTTGCATTTTTAAATAATTCAATGCATTGGCAGTATAGTTAATGCCTCTATGAGAGAAATCAACTCACCAGCAGCCAATATCATTTTTACAGAGACATCATATTGGAAAACAACAAAGCTACATTAAAATGTTTATACACAGAGTTACTGTACTAAGAACAAAGCACCAACAAAATGCTTGTGTGCCACACATTGGAAATGCAAAGCAACACAGGCAGATACAGTTTTATACATATAAACCACATGAAACCAGCTTTAAGGAACCAGATACCATTTCATTCATCACTTGATCTTAGAACAGTTACCTAGATTTATACCAAACATCTGAACTTACTGAAATTCTGATGAACCAAACATGCTTGTTAAGAATGGGGACAGTTGGTCAATCTGCAATGAACATGGATATTAGAAATCTGTACCAAAAAAAAGCGGTTCAAAAGACTAATTGGATTATGGTAAAAACAAAGGGGGCACTTTGTGAATTATCATCACATTTGAAAGGCCACCTGGGGTGCCATCAGTGTGGTAAAGGGTCTTCTACTGGGGGCACAGGGCCTCAGGAAGTTTTCTTCTCAGGAAACAGGACAGGTTATTTCTGATGGTTCTGCTTGTCTACAGATAGATGCGGAGGGAGCTCAGGCCAGGACATGGGCCCCAGGGATTTGAATTGTAGCTCAGGGAGAACTCACTCCAACCCTGAGGGCTCAACTAAGCTCATGCACTGCAACTGAGGTGGACTTCATCTTTCCTCTGATGCATCTTGACCAACAATTTTCTCTTGGAAACTCAGTTGGATTTGAACAGAGCCTCTTCCCTCACAAAGGACAGTGGAATCCATATTGTTGAACCATGATATGATAATAAAGCCCTCCAAGAGGAAATGAATTTTCATTTTGAATCACTGCCTTCATATAGCAACATAGCCATGGCCTCCTGGAAGTGTAAAAGAATGTTTTTCAAAAAGGAAAAGCCAAAATCCCATGAAAGATGGCAAGCCAGACATGTTACACATGTGCACACACATACACACACATGCACATGACATGTTCTATTTGTGCAGTTGTGGTTTGCCACAGTGGTCCAGTGACATGGTATAAGCAAGCACCTCCCCCCCCACACACACAAAGCATATGACAATTAAATTTTCACTTGTATCCTGGTTACAATAAGTATCTTTCATGACACTTAAGTATACAAAGTTTATGTTTAAGATATGCATGAGAACTGTTTCTTTTTTTTTCAAGGACTAAAGAAAGATCTATAGAGTCATATCTTCTTTATAACATGTTGGGATTATCTTTCTGATTCTTATATACAAGCTAATGGGAATGTTAGGAAATAGTTTGAGTGAGCACACAAGACATAAATGTGCCTCTTAGATACAAAGCAAACACACACACTGTAGACCAGGCAGACAATACCCCTGGCAAGTCTCAGGGGTATTTTTCAAGTGTCAATAGAGTGACTTACTGGAAAAATAGGTGGAGTCCTTTGTTAAACTGCATTAGGTCTCAGAGGATATTAGAAATGTTCCCCTCTGCAAAAACTACCTCTGATCTTAGGAATTGTCAGTGTGGGGTATGGAAGGGCCCATTTAACATGGAGCATTACTTTTTGAAAAACCATCATTATTTTCTTAGATTCAAATATCATTTCTGGCCTGTAGATTAGTCTAATGCAGATTTACCAAAGACTCTAGATCTCAATATTTTAATGAGTGAGTGAGTGAGGGAGGGAGGGAGGGAAGAGGAGGAACAGCAGGAGGAGGAGGAAGAGGAGGGAGAGAGAGAGAGAAGAGAAGAGAAAAGAGAAGAGAAGAGAGAGTATACAATGTAATGAATCAAAATATTTCTTCAGTCAATAATAAGAAATTCCTTCAGAAAAGAAAAAATTGAGTCTAAAAAAACAGCTTGACATAAGTGTTATGGGGAATTTCTCGAATTTATTCTTCATTTCTATAATGGTTACAGCAACATCTGAAGATGTTTGCCATTGCCAGGCCTCCAACTAAAGTTCGTTGAAAAATCCTGATATAAACTGTCTCATCTGCCTGCGACCACACCACTTGCTCCAAAATTATGTCAGTTAAGGTCAAAACACTGCTCCACAAAGTTATACAATTGAACAAATGAATTCAACAGACTAATATTTATACTGCCATGTAATAATGCAGTTATTATAATATGGTTTCATAATACAGCATGCCTTTCCAGGTGGCATGTTTTAAATCAGAACACAACTACTTCTATTAATCTGTTACGTCTTAAAAGCATGAACAAGTACAATTCAGAAGCTCACATTTAATTCAACTATTCATTGTTTAGAGAGAGAAAGAGCCCAAGCAGGAAAGTGAAAGCCAGAGCCAGAGAAAGAGAGAGAGAGAAACAAGCAATAACAACAACCACAGCCACAGCCACAACAACCACCACCACAAGAACGGAAAGTAAACCAGTCTCCTCTTTGTCAGATACTAAGGATATGCCACTTAACTAACCAAGTGTGCCAAGGGGAAGAATTTTAAGTATCTTCTGATCTCAGAAGAGACTTCTGAGTATGGTATCTTTACTGGGCTCACTTTTGACCTATCAATTTTATCCAAAGACAATACTACATTAAACAATCTTCAGAAGCACTACTCTGATGAAAACAGAAATAAAAACAGCCATTTGTAGAACTGAATAAATATAAGGCATTTAATCTCAGACATTTCTCTTTCTAAAATATCCAGAGAGTACAATCATCCAGGAAGAAAACTATGTGACAAATTGTCTTGAGACAAAATCAATCTCATTTTTGATATGTGTGGGTGACAATGATTGATTAGTGAGATGGTTTTGAAATAGGGAATCCCGGATGATGATGAACAGAGTTCTAGTTCTCTGCATCCATGCAAACTGGTCCATTGCCTACTCTCCATGTGAGTGTAATGCCAATTAAACCCGCCCCAGATGTTACCATTCTCCAGTCAGGACAAACGTTGCAGGAAGACTACAAAGGAATCGAATATCTCCTCCAAACTTGTTAATGTGCTGGCCACAGAAAAAAACTGCAGGGGCAAAAGAAAGACCCTAAAGAAAGAGCACGAAACAGACCTCCTCAAGGACTAACACTTGACCATAGACACAAGCTTGAACATAACATAAAAATGTTAAGAAAAAAATAGGATTTTAGGACGAGTTCTTCAACCTTTCCAGACATAAACCTCTTATTAACTGTAAAAGATGCATAGGACCAGAATAGGTCCGGTGAGACTTTCTATTCTACTTTCAGGATGATTTATGATGAGGAGCCTAATAAAAGTGTGTCTATGTGTGTCTTTAATGAAAACCTCATTCTCTTAGAAAAAATATACTGAAGTTTATGTTTTCTTGTTAATGACCTTGGCTTTCTTTATATTGGGTAGAAAGGGGAATTATTTTGGTCTGGATTATTATTTCTGAATACTAATCATGTAATTGATATAAGAAATTCTGGTTTGAAATCAGAGCTTGGACAGTATGTAGGTACTTTGAACTAAAAACACATGTAAGTGAATAACTTCAATCCGTAATAACTAATATAAAAATCTTCTGACCAGCACTGGGGATATGAGATAATTACTGCATTTACATTTTATGAGAAAACATTTTGGACTGTGTTATTCTCTACAAGGCCCTCGTGTTTCCTAAATACTGTCATTGGGAGGAGCAACAGCAAATAATTTATCCAAGTTACATTCACAAATTAGAACTACCACTTGGCTGTTTAAAAATAATACTAAAATACACTAACCTATGCTTATTTTAAACTAACCATAAGAGTCTTTTAAGTGCTTATCTCACTTCCATTTTATATGTAGGTTGTGGAGATGACGAAACAGCCCCACCGGTCCACCTGTGCTTTGGGTTCAAGGGGCTTCATTCTTTTAAGTTCTCTCCTGATTAAAACTCATACCTCTAGGGCATCATCATAAATTATCTACATTCCCAGAGAATCGATTCACATTTGAAAATGGCATAATAGTTTGTCATTGAAGTTATGTATATGCACACATATGTGTATTTGTCTGTGTGTCCACATGAACATAAATGTGAAATCCAAACCCTTTTTGACTGGCTGCATTCAGTATGTGTTGAAGCTGCAGTGACCTGTCTTCCAACATTGCAAGCATCTCTTCCCAACTCCGTGTTCAGTGATATAGTTAACAGCTTGAAATCAGCCATGGCGGGAATATTGACACCACAGAAATTGGCAAATGCTGCAAACATTTTACCAATACCCCACTGGTTGCATTCATGGCTGACCAGAGGAGAAGCTAACTCTAGATCTGGGCAACAAAACACTAATTCAGGCTTTTTGGGGAGTTTCTCCAATTTTGTTTCCTGCCCAGGGGCTCTCGTTCAGCTAATTCCACCAAGTACTGCAGGGTCACAGAAGGGTATGCACATCTGGGACACATTTAGCTACCCATTGTCACCCTGATGGGCTCTACTCTGAGACACTTCTGTTTGGTAGCCACATGAGTGATGCAGGCCAAAACCAAATAGGTAAAGCATTTGCAATTCTTATTAAGCTCAGGACATGTCAGCCGGCTTCCTGCCACACAGGCTGGAGAACAATAAGTCCCTCAGTAGGAACAAGCTCTCCCCAGATGAAAGCATCCACTGGGGGCATTCTTCAGGACATTCCCCACAGCTGGTCTGCATGCTACTGCTGCAAGTGCCAGCAGGCATTGGATTTGTGGCTGCAGCACTCTGCCAAGGGCTTGGAATCAGGCAGGCTTCCTTTGCTTCCCCCTTCCCTCCTCAAAGTCTGGTGCAAATCAAAGAGCCAACAAAATTGAGGTCACTGGCAAAAGAGTTTGAAATTTTGAATGATTTTTATTAAACACCATTAGTCTGCACTGCACAGTTAATGAAACAGCAAAACTCCAATCTCTTAGAAGAATGATGATTGGTCATGGATCGGAAAAGCAGTTTAGTGTCCCCTAACCCAATGTGAGCCTAATGAATGATTCATTAACATCTCAAGTCAGAGGCAGAAAGGGGCAAAACGAACGGCAGCCTGGCCTTGAAGGGCTTCCCTACCCTCCACCCCCCAACCCCAAGTCCCCTCCACCCTCCCCACAATGCAATTTCCTTTGAGTCAATAGATCACAGAGGAAAATATGATGCTCTTGGTAAAGAAGGCTTCTAGATTTGTGAGGAAAAGAATGAAAAGGGGATTAATACTTTTTCTTTGCCCCAAAATATCATCAGATGGTGGATTAATGTCTGAGACCAGCCTATCCGATTAGCCTCCTGCCAGGGTAAATGCTGATTATCAATATACACAGATGCCATTTCTGTTGTTGGAGTTTGCTAACACCAAGGAGAAAATGATTCAGTTTAATTATGAGGATAAGGCTGTGCGAGTGGAAATGAAAAACAACAACGACGATGACAATGATAACAAAGAGGAATTTAGTCTGCCAGTCGCATAACAAAGCAGTGACAACTGGCTCAATATTTTTTCCCCACAGAATTGAATTTGGGGGGCATTGAATCACCCATTCTTTTGATATTGTGTAGCTATATCATCTTGCTACACAGTTTCTCAATGGGGATAGTGATGTTTCTCTAAGCAAGCAGTTTATTGCCTTACTGAGTAATCCTACCCAGCAATCCCATTTGGTTCTCCCACCTGCTAACTCATACAGGTGAATTTTATCATGTCTGTTGAGAAGTACGTGAGGGCTTCACCCTCACAGCTAAATCGATTCTGCCTTCAAAAATGCTTTCCAACTTCATACTCCAACTTCAACCTCTGGGATGCAAATTTGAATGAAACAAAATCTGAATTAGATTGCTTTGGGAAAGATACACTAGAACCAGTATCTTTCCAATGCAGACTCAGTCCAATGCATTTAGTGATGTAATGTCCAAATGAAAATCTATCCATTTGGAAGCTCAACAAAACACATTTTAGGAAATGGTTTCTAATTTAGCAACTTGAGTATTGACTGAAGATTTTAATCTTTTTATGTCACTACATGAAAAAAGGCATCCCAACCTCAAGTCTTTTAAAAGTTAACAGCAGCTAATCTGCTTTTCCAATTATGTCATCCAAATATAAAACTACTAGTATTTTCCCAATGAGATTATTAAGTAATTAACAGTCTACAAGCTGGCTAACAACATGCTTATGGCTAAATTCTACCCCGAGGACCACACTAGTATACTCTTTTCAAATTAATCCTACCTACCAAACTCAGACAGTAATATGACAAAACCACTAAAAAACCCAAACTTAATTAAAAATACAAAGCCAAGCCAACATCATAACACAAACTCATCAAACTCTCTGTGGTTGGAGCTTGGGTGACAAATGAAGGCATAGTGGTGGCCCTACCTGGGTCGCATTGCAGGGCTGAGATCCTTCTGCGTACTTGCTCAGGTGGAGCTGCTTATTGTTCTGCCCATTACCCTACCTCCATGTGCTTATTGAGATGTGTCTCATCAAGCCTCCATCTATGTCTCAAGGCAGGATCTTTCACTGCCATCCACATGTCCTGTATCCCTCCCACAAACTGGTACACTGAAGAGATTTACTTGACAACCTATCTCAATCTCTCAAATAGCTGCACACCTATGACATACATCACCATTTACAATGTGATGAATAGTGTGCCTAGAAAACAGCAACAATCCTTAATCGTGAAACCGAAAGATGTCTCATCTCCCAGGATGGGAAGGCAATTAATCCTCCATGTTTAATTGGTTTCTAAGTTGCTTTACAAATGGATCTACTAAATAATCTGGTGGTGATCCTGAGCTCGACTGTCAGATTTGATAATCGTGCTGCTGATTTGGCACACACTACACTTAGCCACCAGAGTGACATCAGGCAGCAGGATTCTCTGCTACCTCCCTGCTGTATGTCAAGTAGATATAATGACTCACTGAAACTAGAGCTACAAGTCTTTCATCCACAAGGCAATATACTTGCTTCCCTGGGAAACTGCCCCTAACATTTGAATGCCTAGTTTCTGGAGGTTTAATTTCAAGAACTTGATCCTAAGTCCATAGTGGTCTAGGATTGTGGTCTAGGTTGAACTTATAAGTCAAGCCAGGGAATTCATTATATAGGAATAATCAGGCACTCTACCTGGTAAGCCATTAAAAATAGAGAACTTGAGTCACTGCAAAACCATCAGCTTAATTTTTATATGTGATACCCACCTTGGGTGTTTGGAGTCTTTCATATTATCGTTTTCCTCCTTTAAGAGGCTCAGAAAAGATTCTCTCAGGTTTCATTTATCTGTGTGTATGTCTGAATGTGTGAGTGTTGTTGCTGAGATTGTGAATGTAAAGCTCAACCACATTGGGAGCATAAAAAGTACTGGGTTCAGCTGCTGGGAAACTTCCAGCAGTCATTTTAACAATGTGGCCTCAGCCATTGGAGTGAACTTCTACAACCTTATTATACAACAAAGGGCCTTAAACTCAAAGATGACCAGAGAGGAGCTCAAGTCTGGATCTTTTGCAACTGGGGATATATCGAACCTTTACAATGAGTGTGCAGAGTGATCCCTTGCTGTTCCAATCATAGACTTGCATGACTTGCTTTAAAAATCACACAAGTCTGCATCATTCATGTGCATATATCTATTATTTAACTGGTTATAACTCAATGAACAGAATTTAATAACTCAGCAGATTAAAGGCTAGGTGGAATTATATACCAGCAAGTAATTATAAGGAACTAATATATGAGTAGTGTTTACTAGATGTGAGGGATTCTTCTGGTGAGCTGGAATATTGAAGATGATATTTACATTGTAATGTTTAGGGACTAAAATGAATGTAGAGGATCATAAGAGGTGGGGATATTTGCAACTGATGTGGAAATGTCCAAATTAGGTGAATTGTATCCAATCTTCAAGGCTCTTTCAAAACAACTTATAGTGAAGCATTACCCCAAGACTCATTTTTTTGTTTTTGTTGTTAAAAGGCTAGCTACTAGTTAGAGAGTTTGGAGTTTTCTTTGGAGTTTTCTTTGGACTTAAATAAAATCAGTGATTGTATTTTAGCCAAAAGCTAATGACCCTACCCCCGCTAAAAAAAAAAAAAAAGAAACAAAAGAAAAAAGAAAGAAAGAAAAAAAACCCTGTAAAATAGAAAATGGGAATAATAATTGGGGAAGTTCATATTTTAAAGCAACCAGGAAGCAAACTGTATATTATCACTTCTAGGTAATGATACCTTGACTTTTGTTTCCAAAGATTTGAGCAAAATACAATTTAAAAATCCTGTCGACCAACTGCAAAAGAGGAAGAAGTGTGAATTCCTTGGATGTTTTCCAGACCTCCTCTCATCTCTAAAAGTGGAGTGTAGCATTTCGGCTACTAGGTGGGCATCTAGTAAACTGCCCATCAAAAAGAGAGCTTTACACAAAGAAAATCCCAGGTGAGGATTTATGCTTCAAATAATGGCTTTCAAAAATATTCATGCCAGCTGAAGCCTTAAAGTCATGGAAGTAAATGCTGCCACTCCTTCTCATCATTAAAACTTTAAAAATATGAAATTAGGGAATGGATGCTAACAAAAAGTCCTTTTGTGTGTCACAGTATCGTTTTAAGAGTGGCATTGCTATGCTCATTTATTTTCTTAATACTCTTGATTTAAGGATGTTGCTACAACATCTAACCAGTGAGTTTTGACAATGAAAATCCTCACCTGAAGATTGAGTCTGTGGGAACCACAAAAGTTTAACAATAGATTCTGAAATGACATTCTTTTCTGGACATAAGAGTATAGTTTGGAGAATAGCTATTGCTGAAAATTTGAATCTTTGTAGGTCCCTGCTGTCCAAGTATATATATAGTTTCATTTCTCAGGAACCTGTTATTATCACAAGTGCTTTCCATTCTTTGTTTTGGGTTGTGTGGACTTAAAATAATACTGTAGGGACTGTCATTACATCAAGCACAAATAGATGGTGGGATCTAAGAAATGCATATAAAATACTAAAAAAATGGCTAAGTAATAAAACATACACTGTTCTCAAGTTGTAGTGTCCACTTGCAATGATTTCTGTTTTTCACAGATATCAAAAGAAGCATAAAAACAAACATAATCAAAGAGAACTTTCCCAAATGAGTGGAGTTCCACCAGTGACCATTGGTGCTCTGGCAGAGGTAGAGTGGTGGATGGTAATGCTGGAGATGGGGAAGCACCCACTACAACAAATGGGCATCGATGCGCAGCCAACACAGTCCCTGGCGAACATAGCGAACGAGATTGGTCATGCTGCTGTGCTGAGTCAGAGGTCCCATCAGTGTGTCCAGATCGCCAAAGAATTCTGAAAATCAGAGAGGACCTTGGTCAGGCCTTTAAATGATACCATGAAAATGTACACCAGATTGTTTAAACTGCCTTCCCATAACACTATCATGTGGAATTTGGAAAAGTTATTCATTGCTCATTCATTCAACAAAAATTTCTAGAGTAACTATTAAGGAATTCAAACTCCATATGTATATCAAACACTATTTTAATCTTCAGTTATCTCCAAAAGCTCTGCAGCATAAATAATGTTTGCAAGTGTTACTGTGATTAATAAAACATAAAATAATTTATATCTGTTAATTCATAGTAAAGTTTTTCAAACATCACTATATACATTTTCAGACAGCGATTCTAAAAATACATTACAATCCTATGGAGCTTTGTGAGATACACACATACACATATACATTATGTCACAATATTTACTTATTATATAATAAACATATATAATATTTATATATGCACATAAAATATACATATAAGTGATGTATATATGATAAAATGTTTTAAAATATATATTTACATTATATATTGAATTTATATTTTTACATATTATAAATGTATATTTAAAAAGGGGCCCTTATACACAAAATGTTATGGAGCCAAGGTCTATATGATATCAAGTTGTTTGTCATTTTGTATGTAATTTAATTGAAAATATTCTCCCTTCCTTTTGTCTAAATGTACTAACTTTACTCATTTTTTTTCTTGGCATAATGTGGACTTAGCCAGTGAACCTGGAGATAAATTAAAACCATCAGCATCTAAAGCCAAATAAACATCTGGGAGGCATGTGATTTGGTAAGTCTTATTGCCAATTCCTTTAGGGAAGGAAAATGACCTGCAAGTATGTGTCACACAACAAATCCCCCCACCCCCCGGGACATGGATGGTAAGAATGCCTGGCTAATTTCCTTCCAGCTGACTTGGGGAAGGGAAAGTGTTGAGGCCAACTACTAACCAATTGACTAGAGTTTTGGACTCTGCTTTAGGGGGCAGTGGGGTGTGTGTGTGTGGAAAAGACTATAAGATGTCTAGAAACTAGGAAGACATCCTCTTTCCATGTCTGAATTGATCTGTCTAGCATTATGTTGATCTCAGTTATGAGATTATAACCCAGACATCCCCTTTGTTAGCTCCCGATAGAGGAGGTCTCAGCCACAAAGAAATCAAGCCTATGCTAGTTGAGGGTTAGGAAGCTGGAGGGAGGCTAGAGACTACCTTAAAGTGGTTAGGTTGCTCCCTTGCCTTCTTGGAAAGTAATTTCCATGCATGGGTTACATGAGCTTGATTGCCCAGAAGATGGTATTTCACTAAACAATGCATTTATTCTTCATGTTATGTATAACATATGGACTTCTTCTGTAGGTATCAACTTCATTTGATTATGTGACACTTTTTAACTTGTACTATGCAATAAAAATAATTTCTGCCGATAAAGGAATAAATCATTTTTGGCATCTAAAATACCTTCTCATGTAATACAATATTAAGGGAAATGTTAAAGGACCGAGTCATTGTTGAAGGCATGTGAGTTGCATTGAGCCAGGATGATCCCTGGGTATTCTATATCAAGCCTGTTGTGGCATTCTTAACTAGGTATTCAGGTCACCATCTTAATAACAGCTTCAAGTAAGCAGCTGGGGAGGTAGGGAGCAGCATCAGCCCCACTGGCCTATTTTAGCATCAGAGTCTTTTGCAATAGCCATCTGCAGCTGTGTGGGTGGGCAGGCACAGGTTGGAAGTGGAGACCCTATACCAAAAGAGTCAACCTTATCCATCTGCACTGCATGATTGGGTGGACAAAGGTGGAAGTACACGGTTGTCTCCAGTGGGATGAAGAATACCAATCTGAAGGGAAGTTCCTGTTTCCCCATCTCTACGTGGACAAGACAGATGTGGGGAAAATCCTCAACTCTAAGCAGTTCAGAAGTGAAAACTATGAACCTCAAGGCTGCCAAGAGAAGATTCCAAACTAAGTCGTCTCCCCAGTCCACTGAAAAGCTCAATGACAACATTAACAGGATACATTTCTTTCTGCTGGTAGAGTGACAGAGTTGTTTTGATTCAATATTAGGTAGGAAATTTAACAACTCCTTGACACACTCTGCTAAGAACAGGATCGGCACCATTTCACTTGGATATCAGAATAAGAACCACATTACTCCTGGGAAGTTCTGTGGTTAATTTAGAAGAAATTACCTTAACAGATTTTGAAAAGGGATGCAATTATGAAGGAAATCAATAAATATTGAACTGCCTTTCAGTTATCATTTCAAAATAAGATAGTGATGAAGGCAGATGAGCTATGCAAGTCTTAAGATGCTTGTGCTTTCTCTTGCAATTCCAAAACCCTTGGACGGGCCTGGTTGTCTGGACCAGTTGTCTTTGGATTTCCAGAAGCCTAGAAAAGTAGACAAGGTAAGAACTGCCCACTACCCAGGTGACTGAGGGCAGGAGCTCACCAAAGGTCTCTGAGGACACATTATTAATATTGCTCAGTAGATGGGAACTGTAGCCTACTTATTAAGAGTTTAGAATATGGAACCAGTTCTAGATTCAATTCCCACTTCTGACATTAAAATTTGTGTTATCATGGGTAAGTTTCTTAACCTCACTAAGCCCTGAGCCTCCATTTCTTCATCTGTGACATGGGGATAAATGAGACAACAAATGATAAAGCAAATAATACAGTTTGTAGCATATAGAAATTGCTGCACAAAAACATTAACCAATACTTGCAAATAGTCCGAGATTTTGGTGTAAATTTATAGCTGGGTTGAGGGTCAAAGTCTCAAATTATGGAATGTGATTTGATAGCCACAGAAAGTTGGATTATATAGATATATAACAATAAGGAGTAAGGAACAAGAATAAATATTTGTGGGATTTTTACCTGGCACCTGATATTTATGCTAGGTGCTTTACCCATGTTATTTCATTCAACCCATCTCTATTATCCCTCTGGGTAGTTTCAGCATCATCATCACATTATTATTATATCCATTATTGAGATGGAAGCTAGGAAGTAGCTCACAGATTTATGTAAATTGTCTGAGGTCACCCAGCCAGCACATGACCCAGGTAGAGTTGAAACTTAAATGATTAAGCTTCAAAATCTGCACCCTTCCCTTTCCACTGGTGGGTTTCCCCATACACCCAGCAATGTGGCTGTAAAGGTACAGCAAGGAGGAGGGATGAGAAGTCTGTGCCTCATTCCATAATCAGATACTAGAGAGAACCAACCCAGAGACTAGAGCAGCAGCTTTTCAGAGAGAAGAGCAGCAGGCTGGAACCCTGGAATCAGAGTGGAAAGAAAAGGAGAGCTGCAAGGGCTGTAAAGATTTGGCTTGGGAGAAGAATTGGGCTAGGGAGCCAAGTAAGTTCTTTGTGGTCAAACCCATGGGAACTTCTATTGGCATCTAGGTGGCCTGCAGCCCAAACCTGATTGCAGGAAATTCCTGACACTGCTTGGGACCTAGCATCCAGATTCTCTGTGCAACTTGCAACACATTATGCTCCAGCAGCAGCAGCCACCAGATTGCGCAGGATGTTAATGCCTCCTGACTAGACAGTTCAACTGCTTCAAATTTCTCATCACCTCTTTGTAGTCTGATGGTGAAAGGCTCATATCTGCCTCCCCCTTGACTGGAGTGGGCCTGTCTGTGACTTCTGGGTCAGAATCAGCCAAGTCAAATGAATGACCAGGGCAAAAAATAGTTTATTTTTACTTTCCATCTTTACTAGGATAGCAAGGCTTCATTGTGAACCTATGTGACAGCTAGGGTCACAGATGGCAGCCTGAGTCACCAAAGACCACTGACTCATTCTCCTTGCATTTGTTTTATAGCAAACCTTATGCGTTACCATAACCAGGACCCTGATCCTTCATCCCAGTTGTCAGTGTGTTAAAAATACTATCTGAGCTCTGGCCCTTGCTTCTGAATTCAAGCCACATTTTCATGTACTTACTGGAGCTGATGGTTATAATGGAGGTAGAAGGCCTTAGTTCAACCTAACCTCTCAAAAAAAAAAGATTAAAGTTGACAACAGAAGCCAACAGGATCTTAATTAATTTGCAAATCATTCTTTTTTTCCTTTGTCTCTGTTTTTGTGTTGATCCTTACCACGGAGTAAAAATCTGAAACAGTCATTTGCCAACACATCACACAGTTCAGATTAGTTTAAGCTTTAAAAAAGAACTAAATCACAGGCTTTTTTCACTCTCTCAGCAAAAATTGGTCACTGTGTCAGCCCAGAGTTAATCCTTTTTTCTCTAATCTGAGCAAGAAATTAGAGAGACAAAGATAAAGCCACCATGGGAAACTCAAGGCCTTCAAAGCACAGTTGATTCTACCATGGTATGCAAGCAATGGGTAGAGCAGACGAACATACCTTTGTTCTCTCTTGTCAGTTTGTCAGCCATGTCCCAGTGTTCGTAGCCCCGTAACACGTTGCTAGTGATGTTGACGTGGCTGGCCGCCATGTGATGAATGCGTTGGGGGATGGTGACTGGGCCGTTGTTACAGTTTCCCATTGCATTGATGGGAGAGACATTGTTGAGAGACACTGGGGATGGAGTGTTCCTGGGAAATGGGAAGGGAGAGGTCTTGTTAGGCTGGTTGGAAACAGTGACAGCAGGCTCTAGACCTCCCTCATCACAGTGGGACCTTGTGAGAATGCCATTTGCCACAGTGAGGTTTAGCATGGTGAATATATATGGAGCCCAAGTGGAGTGGAGCTTGTTCCCATTCACTCTTTTTTTTTTCAATTGCAGTTGCCATTCAATATTATTTTATATTAGTTTCAGCTGTAAAACACTGTGATTAGACATTTATATAATTTATGAAGTGGTCCCCAAGGATAAGTTTTGTACCCACCTGGCAGTATACATAGTTATTACAGTATTATTGAATATATTTCCTATGCTGTACTTCACATCCCCATGACTATTTGGTAACTACCAATCTGTACTTCTTAATCCCTTCCCCTTTTTCACACAGCCTGCTAATTCCCTCCCATCTGGCAACCATCAATTTATTCTCTGTATCTATAAGACTGTTTCTGTCTTGTCTGTTTTGTTTTAATGCCTACAGCACCTGGTATTCGTAGGTGGTCTCTCATTCAAGTACTAACCAGGCCCGACTGTGCTTAGCTTTTAAGATCAGACAAGATTGGGCACATTCAGGGCGGCATGGCCATAGACGGATTTGTCTGTTTGTTGTTGTCATTGCCTTTCTTTAGATTCCAAAAATAAGTTAAATCATTGGTATTTATCTTTCTTTATCTGAATTATTTCACTTAGCATAATACCTTCTAGGTTCACCCATGATGTTACAAATCATAAGATTTCATTCTTTTTATGGCTGAATAATATTCTATTGCATATATGTACCACCTCTTCTTTATCCAGTTGTTTACTGATGGACATCTAGGTTGCTTCCATATCTTGGCTATTGTAAATAGTGCTGAAGTGAACATAGGGAAGCATAGATCTTTTTGAATTAGTGTTTTGGGTTTCTTCAGATAAATACCCAGAAGTGGAATAGCTAGATCACAAGGAATTCTATTTTTAATTTTTTGAGGAACCTACTTTTATCAAAAGACATCTTGTAGCTTTTGTCTACACAGTATGTTTCTCCAGAGGCCTCAGCATAGAGAGAGCTTATTATGTCATTCGTGCCTCATCTGACCAAGCCACACAAGGCTATAGTGCCAGACTGGAGAATAAGCTGTATGTCTCCTTTTCTAATGTTACACACTGATGCCTTACTGCCTTTGACAACCATTGATGGCTCCATGTGTATTACTACATTCATTTTAAAATACTGGAAAGGGTTGGATGAATCTTTCCCTGCCATTAACTCTACTCAGAAAAGTAGTTCTTACTTTGAATACATACAAAAAGCATGTTTCAGAGAAAGAAACAGTTCAGAGCTATGATGGTTTCTCTACTTGCTGCCAGAATGGCTACTGGCATTTAGAAAACAGTTGATGTGCAATATTGGTCGATTGTCAAAGTGTTTTGTGGAAACCACAATGACAGTTTGCTCCAAATTCAGTCAGCACAATAAGCAAAGTGCAATTCTTAAAAGCCCCCCAAGAAGTAATATTCTGAAGATCTCTTTAGAATTCTTAAAGACACACTAAAGGATGGCTGTTAATTGCTGACTGTTTGCCTATATGTTAATTTAGAAAGAGAAGTCTTTGGTGTTCCTATTTTGGGCAGTAACCATGTTTAGAGATAGATTTTTTGTTTAATGTCAGAAACAGGAGCCACCCACTGGCTGCACATAGCATTAAAGGCCTGGACTTAGGTCAGCCTGCAGCAGACTTCCCTAGGGAAGCCACCCAAAGACATGGGTGGCTTCTTGCACCCGTGAGCAAGGTCTGTATGTACCCCTTGGCCTCCCTATTCTCTTTTAGCCAGACTGTGAGCAACTGCTCAGGCAGATGCACCACTTTATTATGATTAAACATTGGTGGAGAGCAGGCAAAACAATTTGGGGAATGCTGTGTTCAGGAGTCTCTAAGTCTGCATGTTTTAAGGAACCCCTTCCTTATTCCTCAGAACACAGCCCCAACACACCATCAAGGAACCCCGCCTCACTCCATGTCCCCTTTACCAGCTGCTGTTATTGGCAACTCTGATTTTCCAGGGCACCTGTGTTGCTCAGAGCCAACACCTGCCCATACTATGTATGTGCACCCAGATAGGCAGCACACCCAGAGCATCTTAGGGAACCACAATTGCAATGTAGCAAAATGCTGAAGTGCTGCTGACTCCATCTATGAGCAATTAAAACTGATATACTTGCCTCAAGACTCACAAGGACTGTGCCTATAGCCCTGTGAGAGCTTTGGTCCATATCTACAGAGTATATCTTCTGGTCTATTCTGGTATGAGAGGGAAAGTGGATTCTCACACTTGCTCTTCACTTGGTATAAGAAGGTTTTCCTGCTCTATGTCTAATTTCTGAGATGTTTTGATACCTCTTGATAGAAAGATTTATTCTTAAGGCAGAGGTGGGTAGGGATATGTCCAAGCTAAGGGAGGTAGGTACAGAAAGGTTAGTTAATCTCTCTCTCTGTCTCTCTGTCTCTCTGTCTCTCTGTCTCTCTGTCTCTCTGTCTCTGTCTCTCTCTCTCTCTCTCTCTCTCTCACACACACACACACACACACACACACACACACACACACACAGCAGAGAATGCTGGATGTCTTTCTTGTGGCAGGTTCCAAATGCTCTTTTCTAGTTTATTTGCACAGTGTTGGTCATTAACTCTTAAATGTCAATTTAAGGCAAGAAAGTAATGTGTCCTCATTTGTAATTTCTAGAGGAAACTGCAAAGCTGTCATGTGTCACATGTTTTGAAAAGGGATCCATGTGATGCTGGGAAAGAAGTACTGAGATCCCAGGAGACCTGGATTCTAGCCGTGGCCCTGCCATAAATTGCTGTGTGCTCCTAAACTAGTGTCTTCCCTTCACTGGGCCTTTCCTAGACTGGAAGAAAAGGTCGGATTCAATTATTTCCACTTAGGTCCAGAAGTCACAAGGGGAAACAAATCCCCTCTTCCAACGTCCCTATTCAATATCGTTCCACTGCCCCCTCCCCCATTTACAGCAGTCCTTTCTATATCCCCCTTCCTTGTTTTGATTTTCTCTTTGACATTTATTATCATTTAGCATACCACATTTTTTTACTGTCTTTCTCCTATGACAGGACATAACTTCGATGAGGGCAGAGATTTTTTTTCTATTTCTATTTATCCAGTGCTATATCCCAGTATCTAGAGCAATGCTTGGTGCACGTACTATGGACTTAATGAATACCCATTGAATAAATGACCAGATTGCCTGCCAGCCATCCCTCCATTCCTTATTTAGTATCTACTACATAGAAGAACACATACAGCACAAGGATAAAGAATATGTAAAGGGCCTGGAAGGTGTCTCACACATAATAGGCACACAATATTTGGTGAATAAAAGAAGGAATGGCCCCTTACTGAAAAGAGCTAACAATCTAATAGGGGAGCAGAATCTGTTAATTTCTGGCAATCTGTGGTAACAAACTAAGAGCTGTGGGAGTTCTAGGGGTCAGGATCACTTATGTTTTCCAATTCAAAAAGGTGGTGACAAAGACAACAAAAACCATGGCAATGGCAGCAGCCAGCATTTATTAAAGTTGCAGTGTGTCAAGCATGGAGCTCTGGGCTTCACTAATAGCATCTCTAAGCCTCGGGAAAATTCTGTGGATGAGTTTCTGTACCCATTGTTTCACAAATGACAAACAGGCTCAGAGAAGTTCAATTATTTTCTGAGGGCCATACAATAAACAAGTCAAAGAGCCAGGATTTGAAAGCAGGTTTGTTTTTTTCCAAAGTCCACTTTCTTTCCATTCCGCCATGTTACCTCAAAGTCTTACCCTTCACTCTACTAAAGATTTCACTTGACATAGCTTTCTACTTCTACCCTCACCCTTGTGTCCATGTTGGCTTATTTCCACTGCTTTTCACAGGCTCATAGGTATTTCATCTACTATGTTAACACAAGCACAGCCCTCCTAAGTTCTGCTTAATGCCGATGTTTTCTCCAGTGAGCACCAGACTCCTCATAATTCTTAAATTTGGTCAACATCTCAAACAAGTGGCAATATCATCTCTCTTCTAACACTTTCAGTGTGGTATCCACATACATCTGTCCACTGAAACAAATGGCCTCTTTCACAGTTGCATAACCTTTCTAGCTCTCTTTCTTTTTATTTTCTCTGTGCAACATTTAAAACTGTCACCCAGCCCTTTAAACTGTCCACGACATGCCTTCCATGAGTCTGTACTAGGATTTGAAAAATCTGTCCTATCATCTGTTTCTGTATGACCTGTGAGCTACAAATGGTTTGAAAAGAAAAACTTTTGCAATAGATTTGATGAGAAAGAAGACTAACTTTGAGTCTTGATCAAGCAAAATGTTATTTTTTTAAAAAAATTCTATTCTCCTTAGTAGACTTGTATTGTAAACATTGTGCTTAATTGTTATTATGTTTTGAATTCCATCAGTAAATTTTTGCAGAAATTTGCTTTCTCTCTTAAATTCTTTCTATGTAATAGCCTCAGTTTTGCTTCTTGGCTGACAAATCTCAAAATCTGTAAAATCTGTTCATTTACAGAAAAAGTTTGTCAACCCCTGTTCTATACCAAGCATATTTTGCTTCTCCTACTTCCAACTGCTTCTTTACACTCTCTTCCTCCAGGGTCATGAGGTGTTGCTTCTGAAAGGTGCCGTGAGAGGACCTGTGTGAGGCCAGCAATCCTCATTCCCTGGGAAAACCAGGCCATACCATCTTTATTTGCAGACAAGAAGTTCTCCCTAACCAGGGGTCCCAAGCTCTCTTTCTCTTGGGCCTAAACAGAACTTTGTTCATACAGGTCATCTCCCTCTACTGGATTGTGTGCTTCTGGAGTACAGGAATCACATAGAATTCAGCTGTGCCCTCAGCCCCTCACTAGGAAATGTGCTTGAAATGTCTGCAAAATGGACAGGATGTAACCCCTGCATGATTGTTTTCAGTTGCTTCATTTAGAAGCTCTATGGCCTACTAAAGGGAGTGTGCTTTCTTCAGACATAAGCTGCTTAAAAAATCATTTCAGTAGGCTTTTTATGTGACTTCACAAGCTTAGGATGCATTTGAGTTCTTCAGTTTCCGAAATACATA